>JBAMBJ010003241.1:0-35962 GCA_037043495.1 Drosophila recens | reverse complement strand
GAATAAATGTTGGTCTGTCTGATCCCGCTTAACTAGCGATTTTTCTAAAAGTTTTAGAGCAAATGATAGGAGAGAAGTAAACTTAATTTCAACGTTAGTTATCTCAACGCCATGGTACAAAAAAAAAATTAATAATATGTTCAACTGATATCTTCTGACCGAGTTGTCGGTTTGGGATGATCATCCTTTTTCGGTAAAGGAATAATTGTGGCCTAAGACATGTTACCAAAAAGTCTCAACGACCAGTGATGCCACTTTGGCCTTTTTCTGATAGATTTGTCTGGTTTTTAACTGCTTCAGCTGGGAAAAATCTCAAACATCTATCCGAAAATCAAACTTTTTTTAAATTCAATAAAATTGAATCCAAAAAGGATTCTATACTGCCAATTTCGGAACTTAGAAATAGGAAAAAAAGTTTGGCCTTTTTTTTTTTGTCTTTTTATTAGCTTTTCCGCTTTTTGTTGCCTGTTTTCTTTAGCTGTTTTTTCTTTTTTTTTCCGGAAAATATTTGGCATCACTGTCAACGACCCCATTCACTGCTATTCTTGAAATTTTGCTTGCTCTCCGATAACCCTCCATATTTCATGAACCAGACGAGCTATCAATAGTCTTAGTATGCACTTTTCTTAGTTAAATCCGTGTATATAACTCGACACGATCGGTCTAGCAAATATTCCATTCTTCCAGTCTACATTGTTAGTTGCCTTTCGCATCTATTGCTTCGTCACTAGCGTAAACTGTCGTTCTCCTTGATGAAAGTGCCATTCTCGAGCGTGACCTGTGAAATTGTTCAATTTTAGATACATACTTTCGACCCGAACCGTTGCCGGATCGTGTGTTCCGCGGCAAGTTCATGGTGCTCAACGACAAGTGGAGCATGGAGCTGGCGAATCAGAACTCGCTGCGATTCCAGCACAAGGCCCGCGACTTCAGGGAGCGCATCAATCTCACGCTGCGTCGCTCCGATCTGCGGGAAGCGTACGAGGGCAGCGAGATCTTGGCTCTTGATGGGTAAGGCGCGCATAAGATTCGCCCTTCTCGAGGAGATTCCCTAACATTTATGCCATCTTGTTAACCTTTACAGCAGCGAGGACAACAACAACATTGTCGTGCACTTCAATATGATATTCGATCCGTATGCGGGCTTGGTCAGCAGCGGAGAGCTTCTGGCGCTGTTCCACGAGGAGCTGAACGATGCACAGAGCCGGCATTTTGGTAACATGACGGTGGACGTGTCCAGTGTGAGCATTAAGGAGACCACCGGCTTGATTGAGGAGCCTATCATGTCCAGCTCGCCGCTGGGCGGCAACGATGAGACGACGGAGCCGGCGAGCACCACTCAGCGTCCCCTGCCCCGTCGCTGTGAGTCCTTGCAGCTGAGCTACTGCCGCAATGTGGGCTACAATGTGACCACCTATCCAAATCTGCTGGGACATGCTAGCTACGACCAGGTGACCGAAGATGTCATTGTGTTCCGCGAACTGGTCGACGGCGAATGCTTCCGGGAAGCCTACGACTTCATCTGCCGCCTGCTCCAGCCGCCCTGTGAGACGCACGGCATCAGCGAAGAGCCCACGCCGGGTGCGATCTGTCGGGAGTATTGTGAAGCCTTTATGGCCGGCTGTGGCGGTCGACTGCCCGCCCGCTTCCGCCAGCACTTTGACTGCGAACGCTTCCCGGAGTCCACGGGCACACAGTCGTGTCAGCAAAAGCCTCACTGTGTCGGCGACATGCAGAGCAATGTGCAGAGTCCGCGACTCTGCGACGGCTACGCCGACTGCCCCGATCTGTCCGACGAGCGCAGCTGTGCGTTCTGTGCGCCCAATGCCCTGTACTGCGGCCGGGGACGCGCCTGTGTGCCGCGCAAGGCGCGCTGCGATGGCAAGGCCGATTGTCCGGATGGCGCCGACGAGAAGGATTGCCGTGAGTATACTGAAACAAGAACACTTTCTATAATCGAGAACACTCATCTTAAATATTTTGTTCTTGAAATAAGAATATTTTAAGATCAAATTACTAAAACTTCGAATATTAATCTTGAAAATCGTAAGTTCTTAATATAAGAATAAAATACTCAAATTTAAATATTTTGTTCTTTTAAGACCAAATTACTAAAACTAAGAATATTATTCTAAAAAATCTTAAGGTCTTAATATAAAAATAAAAATCTTAGATCTTAGATCTTTTTCTCTTAACCACAACAACACACTTTTTGAGACTTAGAATTCACAACTGGGTCTGGCGTCTCAAAGATGACATTAGGCTCGGATCGCTGGTCAAGTCAGCACAAATGTGCTGATGATAGAGACTGGCATCTCTTGAAACCGAGCCATGCTCCTTGCGTTCTGCAAGTATTTTGTGCGTTGTTGTTTGCTGTTTAGTTTTATATCGACACTAGTAGACCTCAAGTTAACTAAAACTTTATCTTTATTTTTGGTCCATAAATAAAAACATACAATCTTAAAAAAATAATTGGTTTTATTCTTATACTAAGATTTGTGGTCTTGAAAATATAAGAATTTATAATCTTAAAAATATGAACTTGGTCTTAATTGAAACGTTCTTAGAATCAATATGTGTTTTCTTACTTCAAAATTTTCACGTTCTAGACGCATTTTTTAGACCAAAGTTCTTAGTTCTGAGACCAAAATCTTGATTTTAGACAGCAATCAACAAGCCCATTGATTCATTAATCATTCATTGCATTCCCCTGATACAGTATCAATTGCTCCCTTGGCCGCGGATCTGCTGCTGCCGGAGCCAATGGTTCCGTATTTGCCGCGTTTCCATGCCGCCGGCTATGCGGTCTTCTCCGAGAAGGGCGTCGTGGGCAAGCTCTGTGCCGAAGGCCTGGAAGGCGATGCCAAGCTGGTGGTGCGTCAGACCGTCTCTGAATCGTTGTGCAAATCCCTCGGCTATGAGTAAGTGCATCCCCTATCAACCAATACCAATTTAACTACAATGCTCAATCCCTCAGATCTGTGGAAATCTTTGATGTGCAAAATGATACGGAACAGCTGTCGGACTATGTGCGTGTCTTGGATCCACATGCTCCAGAGATCAGTTTCATACGCACGCACTGCCCCAAGCGACAGGTGCTCTACGTGGGCTGCGGAGATCTGCGATGCGGGGTGCAATCGGCGCTGCCAAATGCCAAGCAGCATCTGTCGCTGCCCAAGATGTCCGCTCCAGGGGATTGGCCCTGGCTGGTGGCGCTGTTCCGCGAGGATATACATGTGTGCGATGGCACGTTGATATCGCCGGACTGGGTGCTGACCACGGAGAGCTGTTTCCAGGGTCAGCCAAGGGCCACTTGGATGGCCATCGTGGGTGCAGTGCGTCTGTCGGCGAAGGCGCCATGGACACAGCGGCGACGCATTATTGGCATGATCAAAAGCCCGGTCGAAGGCTCCACGGCAGCGCTAGTGCGACTGGAGACGCCTGTCAGCTACTCGGATCATGTGCGTCCCATTTGCCTGCCGGACGCACTGCAGCGCCAGCAACAGCACCCGCCCATGCAGCGTCGCGCCTATGTGCCTGTGGCGGAACGTCTGGAGGCTCTACCAGCCGCCACCTCCTCCTCCTCGCATGCTCAGCGCCGTCTGGCGCAGGAGACGCAACAGTTCTTCCTCATACCCTCGCAGCAGGAGCAGTCGGAGGGTTCGGGGGGCAGCGGCAACAGCGCTGAGGAACAGGAGGAGACCGCTGGCTATGATTACCTGCTGGCCGAGGCAGCTGCCTCCCAAATGCCGCACGCCGAGGCACTGCAGCAGGTACCCGAGGCGACGAATCAACAATCCCAATTAAATTCGTACCCTCTGCCCGACAAAGCGCCGCAGGTCAATTACTATGGTGGTTCCTCCTCCCCCGCCTCCGCCTCCTCCTTCTTATCATCGTCATCGCAGGCAGCCAAAGCCACCAAGGCACCCAGTGCCCCTGAACAGATCTGGACAAACTGCAACACGCTCGGCTGGTCCCGACAACGCGATCATCTGCAACGCGTCCAGCTCAAAATCGGTGACATGGCGCCCTGCGAGAATGTCTCCATTACGACGGTGAACTCCATGTGCATGGAGGCTACCTACCAGAAATACGACTGCACGGTGAGTTACATATATGTACATAGTTATTTAACACAGGTATACACTTACATACATTACATATTTATCAGGAATTTATCAGAAATATGTTACAGTAAAGGTTATTACAAAATTTCTAGCTTTTTCTTCACCGAAAAATTATAAATTTTCATACAAAAAGTGTCTTTTTTCCATTTTCAAAAAATTATAAAAAGTACTAGCGGACAGATATTTGAAAATAATCACTATTTGAATTGTTTAAAAAAAACTTTTTGCATCAAAACATTTTTTTTGTAAACCGAAGAAAAAGTTAAAAAAGTAGACGTGTACAAAAATTCGAAAATTTCAATGGGTACCAAATGGGTTAAGAAAAGTTTTATATCATTTAAAAGAGATTGAAATGACCTTTCCATTGATGCCAAAATTTACATAAAGTAAGTTCAAATTATGAGTAGAATCAACTTTAAATGGTGTCAAAATACCTTTGCCTATCACTACATATAAATAATTTTAAAATACAATTTTTGTCACTCGGCACTGCGCAAAAAAGTAATATTTATTAGGTATGAAGAATTTAGCGCAATGCACAGTGGTTGGGCTTGTATGGAGCCGCGGCCATAAATATTTCCCGTTGAGATATCGTTATGAAATTTTCCCCAAAAATCTAAAAAAACATTTTAAATTTATAGTAAAAAAATTGGCTACATCGGAAGACTGTATCCTATAGCTCACATAACACCTTAGTATGGCTTATTTTTTTAAACAAATTTTTTGATGCAGAAAGTTTCTTTAAACAATTTAAATAGTAACTGCAAAAATTTTTTTTCAAGTATCTCTTAGCTAGTATTTTTTTATAATTTTTTGAAAATGGCGAAAAAGGCACTTTTTCCTCATTTTCTTGCAAAAAGTGCCTTTTTCGACAGTAAGACAGCTTGGCTTAAAGCTACTAGAACGACGCTCAGCACCATTCAGCAGCTAAACATTACTTTTTTAGAATCTAAATTGATTAACTTACACGACACAAAAAGTCCCATTGGGGGATTTTTGGGGGGAAACAACTATAAGCTTACTAGAAAATCATTTTTATGAATGAAAAACACAAAAAAAATGAACAGACAAACTTAAGGTTCTACAAGACAAACGCACAAAACAAAATAATTTTAAATTACAAATAAACAAAGTAATTACCTTTCTTTTCAATATTCATATTGATCTATGAAGTAAAAAACCCTTTTTCCTTAATATTTTTCTAATCGCTTGCAGCACGTGCTTGCAAGCTTTTTGCACAGAAAAATCAAAGTGCGTCATTTGGCGCTCTTTTGACTCTAATTAGAGAAGAACCGCGTAAAATGAAATGAAATAATCTATTCTACCAAATAACTAGTTCTTTTGAGAAGCACAATTAATTAATTTGGAGACGATATATTGAAATTCACTTTTTTTATTTTTGTCTTCTGACGCAACCACTGTGCAATGTGCCGAGTGTCAAAAATTTTATTATAAAATAATTTATATGTAAAACTTAATATTATTCGTCACAAAATTGGATATCAGAACTTTTGGTACATGAAAATGTTTTCGTCACTAGACTTTTACCTCGTAAAGAGGTTTTTTTTATAAGATTCTTATTATCGCTAGGGAGACAGCAGCTCACGCTAAAGAAGAAAGCAGCATCTATTTTTATTATTAAAATGATTTCCTAATTCTTTATTTCAAATTTTATTTAAAAGTTACGAAATAACACTTTTAGATTTAAATTAAAGTTAAAAATCAACTCTTGTTCCATAACTTTTATCCTAAAATCAAAAGTACAAGTTACAGTTGAACTTCCATAACTCGAACTTCTATAACTCGAATTTCTCTTTTAATCGAGATTAATGAGTGCACTAAAATTAATAAACTTTAGAAAAAGAATATTGTAAGTCGAATAGCTTCATAACTCTAATCTTTTCTTTGGATAATGGTGATTCGAGTTAGGGAAGTTCGACTGTATTTCGAAATTTTAATCTTTAAATCAAAAATATTTGTGGTTTCTACAACTTTTATTTACAGACTTGTTAAAAACAAATTCTTAGAAATAATTTTATATTTTTCATTAATTTCTGTACAATTTATGCCATAATATTTTTTAGCTAATTAACAGACATTGAAAAAAATGGGCCTACCTGATATTTATGTATTTATAAATATCTCTCCCACTCTTTGGTCGTTCCCTCTTTCCTAAGTTTTGAATCCACTCTTCGAGTTTCCTTGTGGCTAAATAGATACATATTTGTTTCTTTCCAAATACAGTCGAACTTCTCTAAAAGCATACATGTATGTTATATTAATGTTTGATGCGCAACTCCATCAGTCATTAAGAGATACAAATGTATCACAAAAATACAATATACAAGTATCCATCTCTAAATGCCATATCCAAATTCTACCTTTCTTCAATCTTATAGAGTTAGAAAAAACAAAAAAAATAATATTATAAAAAACCATCGTTTTATTTTATACATTTTTGGATTTTGTAGACAATATTTATGAACTATCTCTAGCTAGGTAACATGGGAATAATAGACTCCCGGATTTACCTATTGTAAATTCCATAAATTACAAAAAAAAGAGACCTTAATGAGTATTATTATTATTAAGACAATGGTTTTATTTGTGATAGATCCACATGAGTATACGAGTATTTTGAATTAATAGGATACTATCTAGGAGTTACGGTTCAACCTTAATGCTCTATGTACAACTTTGTCCGCTTGCCCCTTGACCTTGGCGCTTAAATGCGTATGGAGCGGGGCGCTGTGGCCGTTGCCAAGAATGCCAAATGTGGTGCAGAATTGGGAACGGAACGTCGTGAATTGTTGCACAGCTGGAGACGCATTCGTTTGGGTTGCGGCACGGCCAATTGACGCAAGGCTCTCGATGGAGGTTGTTGTCGTTGTTGTTGTTGTCGTTGCTGTGGTGGTTGTTGTTGTTGCAAGAAGCAGTTCTGGCGTCGCACGGAAGCAGCAGCTGGAGCTGCACTGCTGGGCAGAGCGCCCAGAAAGCAATTCTGGCGATGCACAGGTACCGCCACATAGTCCATTTCATCACTGGCGTCGAGAATTTCATCAGGGACTCGACGACGCTTGACACTTGAGGCACTTGACACTGGCGCAATCCAAGCGCGTCGCAGCTTCTGCCAGTCAATGCGCAGATAGAACATCAGCTCGGGGCAGGGGAAGAGCAGCAGGAAGTATTCCAATAGCTGCTGCTCAAACACATAGCCCTGGCCATTGGTCAGCACCAAGCCGACGCGTTGGGACTCCGGAACGCTAAAGCGCGCACAGGCTGCAAAGAAGATACTGATTAGTTGTGGACAAATATTGATCATCCTGATGAGCGTACCTTGGGACATGATCTGCTCGTAGCTGCTGCCCGTCTCACAAATGATGAAACCCACCTCGCCCCGGAAACTAATCTTCAGGCAGCTCTTAATATCCAACATGTTGAAATTCGTTGATGAGTAACTGTTTCTCCTGGTTTTTGATTTTCTTTTCTCAATTGATTTCACAGTTCACTTTTATTTTCGGTTGTACTTCGTTCAGTCTTTGACGCTCAAATGAACTGCAGTTGGCGCGCGCTGTTTCTTTTATGCCCTCCAGTGATTGTGAATGAGAGCCTGAAAGAGTGTATGCGAGAGAGAGAGAGGGATGGAGACAGTTGGCTGACCTGTGATCTGCCTGCAAGATGCAGCTGGCTCCATTACCTATCTCTCTCACTCTCCCTCCCTCGAACTCCTTTTCTAGGTAGTCAGGGATGTTTCTAGCAGTTACCTATTGTGTGTGTGAGTGTGTGAGTGCGCTCGTGCTACGTAGCGTACGCTGAGAGCGGGAGAGTAACTTTGTTGTTGTAGGCATGGCGTTACTCATGCGTTTGCTTTTATTGTTGTTATTTGCCGCAGACGCGTCGCTGCATGTCGTGTGTAGTCAGTGTTGATACGTGACGTCACGTTGGCTATAAACAGGGTGTTGTGTTTAATGTTGATCGGTGGATCACTGTGGGCAGCAATTCACGCTAGTGACGAAAGCATCACCAAGAATTCGAAAGGCGATTAACAGTATATTCAGGGAGAATAGAAATTTTGGCTATGACTGCCCGATAAGATCGAGTTGCATATGTATATACAGTTAGCGAATCCGGACACCATAAAAAAGCGGTTATTGGATATTTTTTTAAGTGTTTATTTACTTGACCATAGGAAATACGTATGAGGCCTAGGAACCGTTTGAATGATACAAAACTTTTCTTAACTCATTGAAAATGCTCGGGCACAAACAAAAAAGTTTTGATGCAAAAGTATTCTAAAAATAATTCTAAGAGTGACTGCATAAAATGTTTTTCAAAAATCTCTTCGCTTGTATTTTTTATGATTTTTTGAAAATTTACTTTTACAAAAATTCAAAATTTGCATTTTCCATTAAAATTTTTGTATCATTTAAACGGAATTTAAATGAATAGAAGATTAAATTAAGAAATCTTCATCAAATCTTTTTTATTATACAAAAATGTGACAAAGTTAGGGAATATGAAGACATTAGTGGTCCACTGTACGTAAAAGACTACAGGTTAAGAAAGCTTTCTTTATCTCTTCATCTCAATCAAACTTTTTTTTAGAATTTTTATATAATTTTTTTTTTTAATTTTAAAACTGCTCGTCAAAAAATTGGGAATTAGAAATGTTGGGTAAACAGGTTTTTTTTTTCGAAATGTTTTTATTAGTTATTGATTTTGTTTTTTTTTTCGTTTCTTTTTATGATTTTAGCAAGAGGAATACTCTGGAGCGCCCGTGCAATGCCTCATACCGGGAACGAATCAATGGGCATTAATTGGTGTCTCCTCGTGGCGAATTGCCTGCGGTCCAACGGGCGTGGAGCGTCCACGAATGTACGACAAGATTGCCTCGAATGCAGACTGGATTCGGGACACGATGAATGCAGTGTGATCGCCGATTAATTTTCATATTTTGTAAAGACAAACAGACTAAAGTGTATTATGTAAAAAGCAACAGACAGAGACCTTCAACCTTAATTTTAACCCTAATCATAAACATAACTTAACTGAGTACTATTTTCTATCCCTACTTGAATCTAATCTTATTATGTATTATTTTAAACAATTCTTTTGTTTTTTTTTTTAAACTGTTTTGTGTAATATTTATTAACTATTTTAATTGTATGCTAAAATGTGAACAAAAACTACATACGTACGAAAAAGAAAGCAAATTTAGTTAGTTTTACATTAAGTGACTTTGTTTACATATTTACACATACATACATATGTATGTATATGTATTTGTAGAAAGCGATTGTTTTGTTTTTCCAATAATAGTTGAATAAAAATGATTAATCATTTATGTGGCCACATGCATGGATTTCCATTCACCACTGTCCTGGCGACGATATTGCACACGATCTGCGATTTGTCCGCTACCCACTTTGAGGAAGTCCCAACGCTGCGCCCTGAACTTGAAGGCGGTGCTGCAAAGGACAGAGGGAATCATCAGTATTTTCTATGCATTTGTATTTGAAATAAAACAGACTAAGTGGTTGGACGCTGCAAGGGCCTTTGGCTCTCTAAATGATCGTGGAGAAAACGATCATGCTTCTCCACCAGTTCCTCATAGTCCACAGGCTGTCCACAGGGGAAGATGTGATTGCGTATTTGTGACGTCAGCAGCTCCGTGTTCCACCACTCGTCCAACTGGGACTCGGGCAGCTCCTCGGCCGTGGCGCCAATCAGACGCACTTGCCAAACGACCGCTTCTTGACCCTGTGAGGGCAGCACGACGTTGGGCAGAATGAATGTTATGCCACACTTGGCATTGGCCTGAATATTCTTAAAGTTGCGCGTATAACGTTGAGTTATGTAGACAATACAGTTATCGTCGCTGAGTCCACGGTATATAACTGTTCGGTTGAGCACACCGAATTCATCATCGACGGTGGCCAGATTCATGTATGTCACGCCATCAGTCGACTGTTTGTTGAAGGCCTCAATAAGTTGCCTGAAAAGCGTCACCGGCTCATCCGGATAATTGAGAATGCGAGCAACAGTTGATTGTGACATTTTTTGTAGAACAAATTAACTGCAAAGATTTAAGATTTAGACTCAAATTTAAAATAACCGCGCGTTGCAAACAAGTTGGCAGGCTCATTAGCTATCGAACTTAAAGCTGTTGAAAAACACGCAACTATCGATACATCAATGGAAATGGCAGGCGCGAAATCATTTAGAAATACCAAATAAATGAGTAAATAGATAATATAAAGGTAAGCTTTATTTCTATAAAACTTGCGAGATATATTGTAGCCCAAAAATTTTACATATGACAAAATTCTTGCAAAATTCCAAAAATATAATTTGAAAACTAGAGAAAATACCAAAAAGTACAATTTTAAACAGGACCTAAAACTGACTATCGTCTGTTTCTCAAAGCCAAGGCTGCCATACGTTAAAAAACTATCGCAACTATTTTTTTTCTTGATACAAGGCTGCCACACGGCTAAAAACTGCATGTAAATAATGCAATTTAAAGAAATCGACAAAGTTTAAAAAAAATTGAGCTGAAAGTTCAAAATTTTAGCTTAAAAATTAAGCAAAAACCAAAAAAACGCATTTCATAAAAACAATTTAAATATGGAAGTTTAGTTATCCGTGTGGCCTGGTGGCTGCCACCGTGTTTTGGGAGCCAAGGTTACCACCTTGTTATTTTTCCCCCCACACAGCAATAGTTTGTTTGTGTTTTATAAAAATAAATCAATCCACCACACAATTAGTTTGACAACGAAATCGGTGCATGGCGAACGTTTAAAATTTGTGGTTTGCTTGTGGTCCCTGCCTGCGCGACCCACAAGCGCTGTCCAAGGAGGCGCAGGCTTAATCGAAATCTCAAAATGTCCATACTGGATATGAAGGCCGGCCCGCCGGATTATTGGTCGGAAGTGTGCAATTTCTTTTTGCCGCTTAAGTATCTAATCACGAACGATCGTTTTGATGCACTTGTGCAGAACATCGACTTGCATTACCTGATTAATGCTGTCTTCTGGATATTTGTGGCGTTATCCTGCGGCTTCTATGGCTTTCAACGTGTCTTCCAGGTAATGAGCGAGGGAGACAGCAACAGCAACAGCAACAGCACTTGCTCTATGGTTCTATCTATGCCTATATGGCAGTATGACGATCACAAGGCGTTTGGCGATGCAGCTCAATTCATTTGCCATTTATAAATAGTCTGCAGCCAGTTGTAAAACGCTGCTTGTGGCGCCGTTGGTGGCGACGACAGCGGCAACAAAAACAGAAACAACAGCAATAGCAGAAGCAACAACAACAATGCACTCGAGCGATAAGACGAGCACAATACGACCGATTGACTTGACTTGTCTGTCCGACTGCCGCAAATGACAACAAGCAAAAGAGTTTATCTTTGGCACACCGAATATCTGGTGCCCTTTCCACAAATCGTTCCTATGGCAGCAATCAGTGATGCCAAATATTTTCCAAAAAAAAGGACAAAACGTCCAAAGAAAACAGGGAAAAAGCTAAAAGCAAAAAAACTTTGTTTTCTATTTTTTTTTTAAATTTCAAAGTTTTAAAGCATGTTCATTGATTTTTTTCCTCGGCATTTCCTTTGCAATGGTGCAAATGTTTGAGATTTTTCCCTGCTGAAGCAGTTAAAAACCAGACAAATTTATCCGAAAAAAGGCCAATTTGGCATCACTGGCAGCAATATGATATAGTGAACCGATTTGAAGCAAATTTGGTCAGAACGTATCAGACAGTTCCAGACTCAATCTGTGAGATTAGTTATGGTTATAGGACAGTACCAAACACAATTCACAACCTTATTTCATACTACAGCTCGTCGTGCGGATCAAGAATATAAATAGATTATTTGGTCTGGCGCACTTTGTGACAAAACCATAATACTCTCTGCAAGGGTATTATAAGCATAAAGATTACAACATTTCTGAAAACCATAAGATTATTTTATTTGTACTTTTATATATATATATATTTATTATAATACATACATATATGTATTTGCATGTTTGTACACGGAAATTGCTTGATGATCATTTACTAATTGCTTCTTATCTATATCTTATCCCTGCAGTTCTTTCTCAAGTCATCGAACGTCAAGTATTTTAAACGAAAGCAATTTGCACGCTTAATATGGAATATTGCGTTTTATTCGGCGTGCTGTTTGTTTTTGTACTTTTATAATGAGTTCATGATACTGCCACATCTGATGAAGAACCAGGGACGATACTCGCTCTTCCATAGCTCGGATAATCTCATCTTTTATCGCTCGCATCAATACGAGAAATTTCAGTTTTATTCGATATTCATCATAACGTTCTATTTGCATGGCGCCATGCTTGACTTTAAGGAGGCTGACTTTCTGGAGGCTGCCTCTAAGGGACTCTACCTGGTCGCCCTTGTCGCCATTGATGTTTACAGGCACGTTTACTTATCAATTACTTAAATCAATATTTAATTGATCATCTATCTGCAGATATGAAAACTATTTTGTGGGCCTAAATCTAACGCTGGGCCTGTACAGCATACTCGCCGAGTGTTTGTCCCTCGTGGCATTGCAAAACTCGAATCGTAATCGCCTGATCTATCAGATATTTATGGGGATGCGTATAGCTGCTTGGGTGCAGGTGTTTATCAATCAGCTGCCCTTCAACTATTTCATACCAACGCTATTCGCAAAGAACTTTAAATTGACACTCAATGTGGCCATTTGGCTTTGGTATGGCCTCTCCATTTGGAATTCTCCAGTATTGCAATACTTTTATCATCAGATCTATCATACAACGCCCTCCGATTGTTCCGGCGAGGGATCAGCGGCAAAGTAAGCTGATTACAAATTCAAATTATTATCATATTAATAATGCCATTTCATTTTCTTTTAGATGCATCCTGTTAAAAGATACCAGTGAGTATCGACACTACAAGACCCTGAAAAGGGCATACATTGAGGTGAAGCTCGCCCATGAGAAGGCCACGTCCAATCCGCTGCCAGTCACGGAATCCGCCTCTGCCAAAACCTATCAGGCCATCAAGTGTAAGCCCCAACTTATATTTATAGACTTTGCAACTCTTTTGTTAGCTCAACTTTGGCTCTTTCTTTTAAAGGCGTTATGATGCTGAAGCGAAAATTGAAGCGTATACGCGAGGGACGCGGCGCCGAGCCGGAGGATGATACTGAGGAGCTGAGTGGCGATTCTTAAGATTGTTGCTGCGTTGCACAAAACCAAATACTTTGATTCTTCTGCTTATAAAAGACAAAGCCCTAGGCTAGGCGCTTCTTGCGCTGCTTTCCAACTACCTCCCACGTCTAGAACATCACAAAACACAAACACACACACACTTTAATACAGACACTCATTCACACACACTCACACTCACACACACACATATATATATATTTATAAACGCTCTCTCTGTAGCCTAGTTCTCTTTAATAATATATCTCGCCCAGCTCGTTAGCAATTAATTATTTATGTACCTATGAGAATATACGTAAAATGTATGATAAAAATGGCCTTAGCTCAACTAATTGTTATTTTTTTTGTTGCTGTGACTTAATGACATTTTAAATAAAGCGCATAGTAAATTGAAAATTGAATTAAACGTGACTTTTTGTTGTTTGTTTTTTATTTTTATTGTTATTTTTATTTTATTTTATTTTTTTTCATATTATTCTTGCTTTATTGATATTTGAAAAGAATTTCTATTTGAATTTTTTTTCTTGCATGCCCTTTTTTGTTCTTTTACTTTTGTTTTTGTTTTCATTCACTTTCTATTAATTGTTATAAATAAGTAGTTGTTGTTGTTGTTGTTGGTTTTCTTATCGATGTCTTTTAGGTTTTTTTTTCATGTAGTTCTGTTCGGTTTTTGCGGTTTCCTGTTTTCTATCGTGATTTCCCTCTCTTTTTTTGTAATTTTATAATTATCATTATTTTTTAAATCTTTTTGTTGTTTTGTGTTAAACCTCTTTTGCATTAAAAATTCTCACTAGTTGCTAAGTTGTTTTTTTTTTGTTTTGGTTTCATTTTGGCATTGTTTACTTTTGCATTTGTTTAATTTTAGACGTTTGTGTTGCCAATTTGCATTTTTAGAAAATTCTCAAACAGCTTTACGAACAAATTTACGTTATTCATTTACGTTTTTGGGTGCCACAAAAATACTCATGTGTATGTGTGTGTGTGTTGGGGCTGGGGTTGGGGTCGGTTTTGAGGATGGCGGTTCGTTCAAGGTTGATGCGGGGATTGGATTGGTGGAGATCAAATGGTGCATTCTTTGTGTTTATACGTATGCAGTGCTGGGGCGGGGGCGGGGGCGGGGGCAAGGGATTTGCATAGAACTCGGCGATTGATTTTTTCATTTCGCTCCAATACCGATTAAAATTTTTCATTTGTTGAGCCAAAAAAAGTGTTTGGGGATTTTTACAATTAAATTTTAGGTTTTTTCCATTTGTAAATCGTATAATTTTTAGTTAGTTGTTCTTTTTGTTTTCTTTGTTTTTTTAGTATATTTAATTTGTTTTTTTTTTTTTAATTTTTGTATTATTTTTATTAATTTTGTTCTGCTTACAAATTAGTTCAATTCGTGTTTGTTTTTTTCTGTTACTTTTCTTTCTTAATTTCAGAGTGTTTTTTAGTTTTTCATAATTTCTCTTGTATTTTTTTAAACAATTTTTACTAAGTTTTGTTAACAATTTGCTGTGTATACCGCTTACCATTTCATTAATGTTACATTTAATTTTACTATTAAATTTATTTTTAAAATTAATGTTAGTTGCTCTTCTGAATCTTCTTCTTCTATTTATTTATTATATTTTGTTTCTATTTTTTTTTCGTTTGTTTTGGTTTTTCTTAAAGTTTGCATTTTTAAAGGTACATTCTAAAAAAAAAATGTTTCTTTTTTCGTTATTATTATTATGTATGTATATAATTTTATAATGTATATTACGTGTTATACCCCCCATTTTATATGCATTTCTGTTTTATAATGCATAAGACATTGTTTTGTTGTGACTGTACCTCAGTAAGAATATTCAAAACTTTTTGCTGTCCCCCTCTCTTTTTATCGCTCTTTTGGTTCACTCTTTATAAATGTATGTTTGTTGTTAGTTTCTTTATTTGCCGTTTTTTTTCTTTGCATTGGTAAAAAATACAATTTCAACATTTTTACACTCTGCTTTTCGTCCAAACAATTTTATGTGTGTGTTGGTGTGTGTGTGTGTGAGTTTAAATAAGTTTTCTCATTATTTAATGACTAGTGATATATAGATGCGCTGAAATTGTTATCATAATGGCCTTATTATTCTTTTTTTTTCATTTATGTATATTTGCCAATGATATTTGAGTTTGTCTCTTTTTAAAACTTTTGGAAAATGCAGGAGTCTTCTAATAAATATACATATTTGTAAGTTATTTAGAGGCAGTCACATCAATTGGGTCAATTATGCTCTACAGTGTTTTTTATATTATCTGATTCGCATTGTGTGTTTTTTTCTTTCAATCATTTAACTAATTAACTAAAATTAACAAACCTTTCATATTGTAATAATCTCCGCACATAACAACATAATCTATCACAATTAACAATTAACTTAAAATGAAACCAAATCAATTCTCTTCTTATTTTATTGTTCTCAACTTTTTGCTGATTGCCGTCATAGCAATTAGCTTTGAATGCGATATTTATAGCAATGATCAATTTAACAGCTGCGAATTGAATTCGAAACAGCAAAGAAATGGCCATCGAGAGCGCTGACAAAAGCTGTTTGCATGGCAGTCAGCCTAAAGACGGTCAATTGTTGTCGATACCAGCACAGCTAATAAAAGTGTTTCAATTATGAAACTGATTTGAAAATTTGTTTATTAAGAAAATTAAAAATTCAAATTGAAGTAGGTTATTATAAATGTGAATGATATACATTATATTAAGAGTGCTGGCAGCGCTGAGAATCAATTAACGTTGGCTCGTTGGCTAAAAATCAATTAACAAACGCAAACTGAAATATTCAACACTCAAATACATACACTGGAAACACTTGGCCATCACTCGCACTTGTCGCCAAATCAAATCAATGTGAATCAAACGGACAAACTGGCAAAATCAACAAACAGACAAACAAACAAAGAAACGAAAACATTTCAAATGAAATTAAATTCAAATTAGCCAAAAACGTCGACCAAGGTGGTGGCTCTGACCAGAGCAAAAAGAGGCGTTAGTGGGGGGGAGGGTGTGATAGACCAGTAGGGAAATTTAATGGGGGAATGGGGCGTGGCATGATAATGAGTCCGCTGAAAATGAGCAGCCCAAGCAAAGCCGCCAACAACAATGAAAATTCAAATATAATGAATGAAATTATGTTGAAAACATATTTTTTGTGTCCCAAGATGACATAGAGTGAAAGAGAGATAGAGAGAGATCGAGGGAGAGAGAGAGAGAGAAAAAAAACAAAAAAACAATAGCGGCGAAAATGTCGAAAAACTGTTTGCTTCCGCTTGGCGGCTAACAAAGTTGGTCCTTTGTCCACTTTTTTGGGGCTGTTTTCCTATTAGCAAGCAATAAATTTGTCGCTTCTATTGAGCGCCAGTTTCGGTTCCACTCTCTCCCCTTACGGCATCTAGGTGGAATAGATAGGCCCATTTAACGTGAAGGGGCAGGGGACGTAAAAATGATGGCAGTAACTTTATGATTGCTTTTGTATTGCCCAAGCACACAGGACACGGGACAAGGAACAGGGGACAGGGGACATGGGACACGCGGCGGCGAGTCGCGTCTCAGGGCAATAGATAAATGCTGTAACATACTTTTAGGCGCGGCGCGGCAAAAGTTATAACAAACTCGCTGATACGCATCACGCAGCCAGCCAGGACCAAGAGAAGAAGGGCCAAAAGGAAGACTTCGAACCAAGAGTCAGGGACTCTAGTAGCATCAAATAGCAAAATGCATGAAACAATGGAACTAACTAACATACAACAACAACAAAAGGAATAGCAGACTAGTATACAGAGAGAAATATTCAAGTCCTTTATGCTTAAAATAACACATTTCCAACTTGGGATCAAGTTATATTTTTTAAATATCGAAGTGTTGTGCAATTTTTAAAACTTTCAATGAGTTACAATAAGAGCAAGATATTTAATCTATGCATAGTGCAGATTTAAGTCAATTTCATTTACATATTATATGTAAGTATAAAATGTTCTTTAAATAAAGAATTACGAACATTATGTAATTATCACACTGCTTAAGAAGTTATCATGTTAAATGTTTGGAAAAGTCCAAACATGGCCAAAAGTGATTTACTTTTTTAGCGAATTTAAAATACGCTGGGGAATTTAATTATTGAATTTTCACATTTAATATTGGTAAAACTAAAATTGTTATGTTTATTTTCGATTATTAGGACCTGCAAGCAATACAAGATTTTTAGGAATCGCAAACTTAATTTTTCTGCGCTATTATTCTCGCTGTGTATAGGTAAGGGATACAGGGAGTAAGAGGGCGAGGCGAGGCCTGGAGGAGGAAGGAGAGATAGCCAGACTAATGTGCTTTTTGTGTGGCCACAGTTGGTATTCTGGTTACTTTTGACTCTCCTGCTTCCACTTCTTCTCCTTCTTTTTGTTGTTGTTTTCATTGCGGCCGCAACAATTATGATTTGCGGTCGGCTTCAATGTCCTTTTGCGCCCCCCCTCCGCCCACCGAGCTAGCAATGGCTGCGTCCAGGCGACAAGCGCGCACAGAAAAAGCAAAAAAATTAAACATGAAGCAAAAACTATAAAACGCCTTGCGAGTCGCTCGCTTGGCCCCGTCATTAAAAGCGCTTTAAAAACTTTCGACATGGCCACTATTTTTTATTTTATACATACACACCGCCCACCTCTTTAAATACCCTTGCCGAAGGTATGCATTATAATCAAGGCTGCAGGCCAACAACATCTTGAAAGACTTTCACACCGGAAATTCAAATCAATCAACACGATTTTGATACCCCTTAAATTTAAATTTTAATTAAAATGAAAAAACATTTTATTTTTCTCTTTATTTTCTCTTTAAATTTAACTTTAATTGAAACGGCAATCTTTTATTTAAATAAAATGCACTTAAAACTGATATAATGATGAAACTTAATAACTTTCTTATCTTTTTTTACACCTGCTACAGGAATGATCGATCAATAATTAAAATAAAACTCTTTTCTCAATCGATCTCACAGATTGTGTCTATGGTATGATATATTTTAATATATTGTGACTAAATTTGGATAAAATCAGACCACTTTATTATATAGCAAACGAGATCAGTCGAGAATTGACTACAGTACTTTGCAAGGGCATCAAGTTTTCGGCGCGTCGATGAGAACCTTTCCCTGCTTGTTTGCGCTTTCTTTCTTTCTAGTGTCCGCCCATCGTATATAAATAGCATAAAATAATAATTTGTTATTGGTTAATGGCTTTTCATTTTGTGTGCACTTTTTTTTCGCTCGCTTGCATTTTCATTTAATTAAAGTGTGCGCCACGTTAAAAGCTGTTTGGGAATGTTTAAGGATGGCTCGTCGAAAGGCTAGATGAAAGGATAGTTGAGTGCAAGCAAAAGCAAAAGCGAGAGATGCCAACAATTACTGTGAATTGCTGGCGATTGACACGACACCTCGACTAAAATGAAGTGTTAAGGCATCCGGATCCGGACTCAACTAAATAACTCACAGATAACACGAAACAACATAATTTTCCACTTGATTGTTCCAAACTATTCTAAGGAATTAATTTAATATGAAATGCCTGCCTATAAAAAGTGTTTTGACATGGCAACAAAATTTAAAAGCAAAGCTGAATTGAAAGTTATTTTTTCAATGATGAAAACAATAAATCAACCCATAATAAATTAAAAAAAAAATTACTTCAAATATATAAACATATGCATATATCACAATAAATTCAAGTAGATTAATTTAAATTTAATAAATACTTTCCCCGCCTGTTTACATAGCTCTGCATCGCTTAACAGTTTTCTGTTAGCAGCGCAAGAGCGTTTGCAAAATTTCCCTCTTCAGCATTTGCTTGGCGCTGTAAAAATTTCCCTTTAACGTTAAACATGGTCGGTTGATTTTGGGTTTGTTTTTATTAGTGTTGCTGCCTTAAAACGTTTTTCGAGCTCTTTGCAATTTGAAAAACATTTTTGGTTGCCTAATCAACATTATTTGATTTTTATTACCCCTCTGAAATGCAGATAAAGGAATGGAAGAGAAATAATGCTATGAATTAGAAGCAGTGACAGAAACAGAAACAGTTGCAAAAACAAAACGAATTCAAACGAAACAAAAACAAAACCAGGGCAAATGCACAGCGAGAGACAAGAAAACTTTTTGGCGCTTTTGGACAGTAAATATTTTGTTTTTGACAATATTACCATTGTTGTTGCTGTTGTTGGTATTGCGACTGTTGGCACGTGACTCGCTCGGACAGGTAGCCGGTGTAAATTGTGCGCATAAATTGCAGTACAATTGCAAATTAGCATAAATTATGAGAGTCGCAAGTGCATTAAAAAGGCGAACGCACCGCACCCAACAACAAAAAAATACAGTTATCTACCGCGCGCCGTGGCGTGCCGAACATTAAAAACTCATGCGGTGACGCCATAAACGATTTGTAAGGACTGTAGAAAGCTGAACGCTATGTGACTACAAAGCATGTACAGCTAAATTAATAGGGGGACTCCTGAAACAGATTTAGCTTTGATTAATGAACATAGATGGAAAATGTGCAGTGCGCTCCGAAAAAATAAAGTTAATTTGATCCAACTAATGGAAATGGAGCTGAAAAAGTTTAAAAGTTAATAGAAAAGAAGCTGATAATGTTAAGTTGCAGCTTAAACAATAAAAATATTTTAATTTGAACATTTTCATGTTAATCCTCTGCAATTAATTAATTAATTCTGCAATTGTGATTAAGCGGTTCCACATTTCACTTTGTCGTTTTGTGCTTTCGCGTCTTTAATTTCGGATTTTTTATTCGGTCAACCTAACTGTAATCAATGAGCAAAAAGTCAGCTAATTAAGAATTGCTCAAGCAAAACTAAACCAAAACCAAATTTTAGGACTTAAATTTATAAATAGCCTTGCCCGAAATCACTATATGGGCATTTCCACAGAAAGGTCCACCGCGGCCAAAAACGTAAAATTGATCAAAAATTCACATCTTTTGAAATTTTCTTCCAGAAATGTACTTAAGTTATTTATTTTAGCAATATACACTAGAAGAAATTCAATAGGATGAACATATAGATTCTACATTGGAATAAATTCACTTTTTCATATTTATGTAAATTTTTTTAAAAATTGACTTCAAAATGGACCGTTTGTATTTTAACGATTACACTTAGTAGGACAGTAAAATTGTAACATGAACCATTTTAATTCAAAGAAATATATTGAAAATTTAATTTAAATAAGTTTTTCGGGCTGTTTTGGACATATAATTTTTGAATAGAGAGACAGAAAGAACATTAAAAAGTGATGGTAAAAAATGTCCCGTGCGCGATGTCCCGTGCGAATTTACGTCAAATTGAATTTAAAAAAAAAGTGCAAGTCATCTTTAAAAAAATCATAACCATTTTTAAGAGGCATCAATGCACAAGAGCTAAAAATAAGTTGCATTAAAATATTGCCTCTGGATTCGCTGAAATTGGCGTTTGAATTGGTTGACCTCACAAGTCACTTCCGTTTTGTGTCCCGTGCGAATCACTTGAATTTTTCTATTATTTTTAAAATTAAAAATTACCCAAAATCACTCTTTGCACCAATGAAAGAGCTAATCAAATGCTATATGTTAAGCCCTTCATCAGAAAAAAAACCGTTTCCTTTTTACCGTTTTTTTACTTTGAATGTGTACGAATGTCCCGTGCGCGAGTATGGAAATGCCCATATGTATAATAAAATTAATTTTTGTTTAGTGAAAAATGTTTCTTATATATCAAAAAATTGTCAATGATTAAATAATCCAAATTATTTGTCCAATTTAGAGCTTTTTGGTTTTTGGAGAAGCCCAAAAGAGTAAAATCAGTTTCAGGGATATCTCTAACACAATTGTAAAGCACGAAAAAACTACATGTATTAAAACTAAGTATAAAACGAGAGGAAAATTCAACAAATTACAATACTGGTGTGCAGTGAAATATGTATGTTTGTATGTATGTTTTGTATGTATGTGTGTAGGCAACAGTTGTCGATCTGCGGGCAGTTATGGCGGCTGTGGCCAATTAGACGCGTTGCACGCGCGCGCAGCTGACGTACTAAAATTGAATTTGAATTCCAAATGGTGATTATTTACTGTGCACACACGCACACGCACTCACAAATATGAATGCACACACGTGCATACATATGTATGTATGTACACGGATTCACACATGCAGAAACACTCGAAACACGCACACTTGGGCATAATAACTAAAGCTTTGGGCTAACTAATTGCCGCAAGGCGAGTGTGCGAGGCGCGTACGCTGTTTATTTGCACTAATTTGCATGCATCATTTGCAGCTCGAAAGCTTACGCTTAGCCACCCACTCAACAATCTGTCTCTCTTCCTCTTCCTCTTCCTCTCAAATCTGTCTCTTGGCATTAAAAAATTATGGTACTAAGTATGATTCTGTCCTTGTTTGGAGCTAACTAGCTAATTAACATTGCAGCTTGCATTTGCATTAGGATATTTAAATTTCTGTAGTCTTATCGGTTATCGTTTCCCCACCAAAAATCTATTGTCAGAAATAATAATAGATCGCACAATATTTAAATAATTGATTTAAAAATGCAGTGTATGCTTAACAAGGGCAGAGTTGTTTTAAGTCGTTTCAATTATTTACCATTTATTTAAATGCAGTCGCGAAACTGTTAGTTCATTTTACCTACAGCTATTTGTCAGGTTGTAAGATGGGGAATTAGTAAGAGAAAATGGCGATAATGAGATCTCTATATAGAGGGGAGAAAGAGGACACAAAACAAACATGAACATGAGAAAACGTAGTGACATTGACTTTGCAGTTTAACAGCTTTAAAATGGTGTGTCCTATAAAAACTAAAAGAAAGATTGATGTTTGTCAATCTGGCTAGGAAACCACAGGCTAATTGAACTTATTTTAGTTCACTTATCAACTGTTTTGAGCTAATCAAATGGTTTGTCAGTTGCCTTTCGAATTTCGACGTGTGAAATAATCAAATTAAATGTTAATTCATTTTGTATAAAATTCTCTGCTTTTGACAATCGCACTCATTTATACATACGTAGAACACTTTGGGAACAGAGCATAGCATACTTATGGGCAAATTGTTCGAACATGATTTTTGTGCTTTCCTTAAATTGTTTTGTTATTGTTTAACATTAGTGTACAATTTAGTTATAGTTAGTTAATCGTAGTTAATCATTTTCATTTCTTACATGGGTTAGTTTATAACAAATACAGTTATTTCTTTATGTACCTTTTTATTAAGTTATAGTTACTTCGATTTGGTTGTTGTTCATGTTGCTGTTGTTGTTGTTGTTGCTGTCGCTTTGTCACAATACCACAAAAAATATTTTAAAAAACGAGTGGAAAACAAATGCGATTTTCTCGTGCTGCTTCATCAGACTGTCCGTCTGCGAGTAGAAGAGTGTGTGTGTGTGTGTGTCCTTGTGTGTGTATGTAGTATGTATGCGAGAGTGTGCTGATTTTGTCCTTATGGGACTTACAACACGGGCCTCGCCACATTCGGCTTGGCCGTCGTGGAGGCAATCTCCGACAGCTTGATGTCAATGGGTACGCGAGTATCGTAGAGCGTGGGCGCCTGCAGGATAATCCCGGCCGTGCCCACCACGACAGCTATTGTGAATATCCAAAGGAAGAGTCGGTCCAGCACCATGGCAACGTATTTCCAGTCCTCTTTGACCTGTTGGCGGGATAACAGCACACAATGGTGACACATAAATCAAATGGAGTTGTGAGTGCGCAAATAATTCAATGTGTACGATTAATAAAATACAACTATATACAGGGTGACCAGAAATAACGGAGACAAACATTTTTAACTATAATTTTACTAAACGAGAGAAATTTAGCAAAGCAACAATTAGTAACGATAAAGTGGATCACTAGTAGTAAGATTCTCAGCCGGTTTCGAAATGGTCTCCTCCAGCTGCCATCCACAGGTCCAAACGTGATTTAAAATTGTAGGCCATGGGCCGCAGGTCCTCGGGAGACAGTCGGTTCCATTCCAAGAGCAGCGATTGCATCAGCGCCTCCAAACTTTTGTGAGGCTTAGCACAGGTCCTGGCCTCCAATATCGACCACACGCTGTAGTCCATCGGGTTGAGATCCGGCGAGTAGGGTGGCCATTCAGCAGACGAGTTGAAGTCCGGAAAATGGGTTTTGCACCAGTCTTGCGTCATTTTCGCCTTGTGAGCCGGCCAGAGTCCTGTTGAAAAGTCCAGTCCGCATCGCCGAAGTGCAGTTGGGCCCAAGGAATTACCACGGCGTCGAGAATGTCGTGGCGGTACACTTCTTGGTTTCATTTAACCCCTTGATCCACGAAAACCAGGGGTTTCTTGCCGCTGGCGCAAATGCCGCCCCAGACCATAACGGACTTCGGATTTTGGCGATGTTTGACAATGGCCGACGTACCCGAAGGTTCGGCGGACCAGATCCTGCAGTTTAGTGGTTGTGAGCCTGCTCGACGGTTACCAGCTTCTCATCCGTGAGAAGGACGCGCTCCTATCGCTGATCTGCGGCCCGACGCTTGAGTTGGTGGCATCTTTGCAGTCGCACGCGCTTGTTTTTATCCGTTAGGATCTGAAATTTTTTGAGCTTGTACGGCTTGAGTCCAAGGTGCTTCTTCGCCATTTACCAAACAGAATCACGTTTCATTCCGGTCTCACGGGCAATTTTCCTCATGGAGACCCTCGGATTTCGCATCACCCGCTTTCGAATGATTTGACGATTGGCAGAAGTATTGACGGTGCTTTTTTTTCTCTTCCCGGACGATAGCCTTCATGGTCAATCTCATTAAAGTGGCGGGTGGCCTTGGACACAGTCTACCTAGGCACCTCGAGCAAACGAACAAATTCACATTTGACGTTTTTCTTGATGAAACAGCTCTAAAATTGCACAACGTTTACTTGACATTCTGAAACCACAGGAAAATTTAACAGCAATGGATAAAAAATGTTGTGACTAGTACAAAAAAGAATGGAGAATACGATAAAATAACATTTAATTAAATCCGGTAACATACTTTTGCTTACGGACATATTAAAGTTTGTCTCCGTTTTTTCTGGTCACCCTGTACATAGTATGAGTAGTTCGAGATATTTCGCATGGAGTGAATCATTCGAATCAATCAATTGGAGTCGGGGCACATAGGACACGCGTTTAAAGCATTTACGTACTACCCGAAATTTTAAAAATCTTAAATAAATATATAGGTACATATTTGTTACAAATCATTTCACTTATTCATTTTAAATTTAACTCAAGTATCTTTTTAAAAAACTAACATAACTAACTAACTACCTTTTTCCAATGATAAAATAGAACATTTCAAATTTTGTATTTGCCGCAAATCATTCGAGTCCACTTGATTCGATTACTGAATTACATAATGAGAATCAACTCAATACGAAAGTATTACAAGTCCACTATGAATAGAAAAGGTGTAGCTACGATCGAATTATTCGAATCATTTGCATTGAATTACTCGTAAGTCTGACAAGAGTTGTGTGTAAGCACATTGATATATCGGTTTATAAGAATGGTTAATACCCATTTGAATGGTTCAATCTGCCAAGAATGATTCGAATCATTCACATTGATATAATCGATATAATAGTATAAAGCAATTCCGAGTTGTTTTCTTTATTCATCAGCGGATGTCAGTGACACACTGTCACTACTTATTTCTATTCACTTTGCCTCCCAACGAATTTCTCCCAACGCCAGCTCCTATTTTTTCCTGTCGGAACCCGCGACCCCATTTCCAATGTCTATTCACGCTTTTGTGCCCAATGTAAATGCCAGGACATTGGCAGTGCCAACTGTTCCTTTATGCGCTCTGTCTGATGCTTTCCCCACATATCTCAGCACTTGTGTCATGTCGTTTGTCGTGTTTTGTATTCTCCTATGTGTGTCCCGTTTCCTCACTCCTGCGTCCTGCGTCCTGTGAACGCAGTGTGACATGGCCTAAGCCCAGCATGACATTCCAATAATGATTGAATGTGTGCGTAATTTTAATAAAATACTTTTATTGGCATTTGTGCCGCCACAAGACATTCATTATGCTGCCAAGGAACTACAACTCACTACTCACTATTCACTTCTCACATAGTATGTTATGTATATGGATGAGCCCGAGTACAAGTGCGAGTGTGAGGACTGCAAGGACTCCAAGGACTTTGTCCGGGCGTGCTCATAAGCCGCATGAAAAGTCATTAAAACTTTTGACGCTGGCTCTCAATAAGCCTCCATGGAGACACCACATGCGTATGGCTTACGGGCAAGCGCAGGCCACTGGTCCCCAGGACTCCAAGGACCGTAAGACTGTGGACACTGGGATATTGCATGATGAAAGGTCAATAAAAGGGCAAGGCTAGCCGGGCTGGCCAATCATCATTAGCAAAAATCATCAACTTCATTATGAACATCAACGCTCGCTAGTTTCTGCTCATTTGTCCTGGCATTATCCCGTCTAGGTGTCGTCCTCCACATGCTCCCCCTCGACCTTATCTTGGCGTATCGATTATTGACGTTCTAATAAATCCGAGCTAAGGCCGCTCTAATTTATTGCGCCTGCCAGCGTTGGCCTATTAACATTGCACGCCCAATTCCGTAGGCTGGCCCCACATTTGCCGTGCCCCCTATTGTCCTGCCTCATGTCGTCAGCCGCTGGTTGGGACTTTGGCTAAGCTGCGCCTAATACTAAGCGGCTTTGGGCTTTGCCAGGCGACCTCACTTAGCCTCATTTACCGGTTGTCGTGTGCCTCTGCCTGTGCCTCAGATTTAGCTTCAGTTACCGTTTTAGTCTCAGCTTCAGCTTCGGCTTCCACCTTTGATTCGCCATCAGCGTCACCCTCGTCTTTCCTGTTGTCTTAGTCGAAGCTTTGTCTCCTTCTTCGTCTTCTTCATTCTTTTCTCTCACTTCTTCTTTTTTTTCTTCTTTGCCATTCTTTATCACTCTCTTTTGTTTTGTCAGCTCCACCTTCGCCTTCGCCCGATTTCTTTTCCTTTTTTTCGTCTACCCCATAGCTGCGCCTTTAACCCTTATTCGGTCTGATCCTTCGTCAGTTGCATCAACTACCCCTCCGTCTGCCTTTTTATCTCTCTTTTCGTATACCTCTTGATTCACCACCGCACTAACCTCCTCTTCACTCCCTTCTTTAACTCCTTCGTATTCCTCTTAATCTTTCCCATCTTCTCCCAATTTATCTCCGTCTGATCTCTCGTTTTCGTCTTGCTCTGCATCTCTTACTTCTTCCTATCTCTTTCTTTTCCTCTTCATCTCTCCCTTCATCTCAAAATTCAGCATCTCTCTCTACGTCTTCCCTTCATCTTCCCTTCATCTCGCCTTCAGTTCTCTCACTTACTTCCCTTCCCAGCTTCATCTCTCTTCGTATCCCATTTTCTATCTTTTCCCTTTCTTCTCAGTTGTGTTCATCGTCGTCAACTAGTCTGTTGTCCCATTTCATCTTTCGCCTCGTCCTCCCTTCCTCCCTCCCTCTTCTCCCTCCCTTCCATCTTTCCCCTCGCCTAACCCATTCGTCATCTCCGTGTGCTACTCACCCGTGTGCTTTCTTCCTCTTTGCGCGTCTGATCCGCAATATAGTTGACGCCATCCATGGCCTTGTGGAGCTCCGGGCAGGTGTGCCAGCGCTGTCGCACATTGCCACGCCCCGTGCAGCAGTGGGGTCCGCCCTCGCGCTGGCAGGCAGGCAGTATATCACAGGCCGGCGGTGGTGGTGGCGGTGGCGTTGCACCACCCGCTGCCGCTGCCGCAGCAGCAGCCGCCGCCGCTGCAGCCGCTGCTGAGGTGCTAGCGCCAGCTGCCGACGCCGCTGCCGCTGCTGCTGCCGCCGCGGCCGCTGCGGCGGATGTGGTGGGTCGATGCTGATGCAACAGCTCCGAGGATTGACAGGCGGCGCCAGCGCCCATGCCCTGGTGTATCTGTATGGTGCCGCTGCAGCAGGAATCGGCCAGCGTCGATGCGGTGGCCACCGAGTTCACCGTCGTGGTGGACTTTATCACATTGGGATTGTGGCTGCCGCCCAATCCCAAATCGCTGGTGGTCGTCGAGGCGTGCGCCTGATGCGCGTGCAGCGGCAATGGCGAGAAATTTGCCGAGCAGCTCGACTGCTGTCGATACAGATGATAGCTTCCGGCCTGGCTGCCCTGATGTGCCAGCGTTGAGGTCGAGCTGCTTTTGCCAGCGCCACTTGCACCTCCTCCACTTGTCCCTCCTGTTGCTCCTGCACATGCCATGCCAATGCCAGTGGCCGAACAACCCGCATTGTAGTGATGATGACCCGACGATGACCCATTTTGTCCCGTCTGACTCGAGGTGGAGGTCATCTGACGGAACTTGGTCGGCGTCAGGGGATGATCCAGCAAAGAGCCGCCCGTCTGCTGATACTGATTATGATACTGTGCATCAATTAGCGAGGACGTTGTCGAGGTTTGCTGGATAACCGTCGATATGGTCGGCGGATACAAGGAGCTTAGATGCCCAGTGATCGTTGATGCTCCTCCCACTCCTACTCCCACTCCTCCTCCTACTCCTACTCCTACGCCCATGCCACCGCCCACAACGCCCAGTTCATCCATCAAGCTTAGGGTTTGCACTCTGTGCTGCAGATGGGGCGATGTGCTACGTGACGTGGTCTTGGGGCTATGATGCATGCTGAAAACCGCAAATCCCTTAGGGAAAATGATCAAATTTTGAGGGAATCATTTGACTTACCGGGATAGAGCCACGGGTGGGGGCAACGGTGGTATTTGATCCCTCAGCTCGAGTCCATTACAGGTGCGCACCATAAGACGGCGCGAGGATTTGCTGCGGACAAACGTTAAAAGATGCTGATTAGCGGATGGACTTAAGATAACACATAAGAACACATTATGATGGATGTGGATGTGGTACATACATCATCTCGCTGATCGGATAAAGCGGTCGACGCATCACCAGAAAACGTGGCAGCTGATTGATGAACACCGTGCGCACCCAAGGCGCCATCGTGTGCGTCTGCGGTGACCGGAAGTGGATATTCAGCACCAAAACGGTCACACAGATGCTGCATGGAAAAAGAGAGAGAGAGAGAGACAAGGAGAGTGTGAGATGGAGTCTCTTAGTCGGCTAATTAACTTGTGACGCCCACGTCAGTCTAATTAGCTGCTGCCCAGGCCAAGTCAGAGTCAGAGTCAGAGTCGGGAGAAGGAGTCGGGACTCGGAGTCAGAGTCAGAGTCAGAGTCGGTGTTGGAGCTGGAGCTGGCGAGGAGGCCATTGGCTTAATTACATCATTTGTGGTCCAAGTACGAGTCCTGTTGCGCCAGCATTGCCCATTGTCCAGGACTCGACCTGAGGCAAAAGGCACTCCAAGGGAGGGAGAGACACAGATAGTAGTAGTGAAGGGGAGCAGCGTGGTGAGTGGTGAGGAGGGGGGCTAGGGGGTTGGTTGCCTCGACTTTTGTTTACCAACAATTAGGCGGGCATTTCTGTGTGGCAACTGGGCGTGGCAAATGGCTGTAAATTGCCCCGGCCATTTTTGAAGTTTTACTTGCGGCCGGTTGGAGTCGAGTCGAGTTGAGGGGAGAGGAGAGGAGAGGAGGGTGTGGCATATGGGCAGTGGGCCAAATGAGCGTTAGATACGAACGAGGCCGCAAAAACAAAAGCGAATATGAGTCCGCCACACCAGACTGAAACGTCTGTCAGTTACCCTATACTTTAGACAGATATCCAGAGAAGAGTTACCAATATGAGCGAATTGATAATACTTTTTTGGACATTCAGATCTGCGAGTATTCCCAAAATAACAATCACAAAAGGCTGTGCTTCTTCCTTCAGTCGCGCATTATTTTTTTGAACTCTGCCCAGTGCAGAGAAGACGTCTGCTTGCTTTCGATTTAATGTTCTCATATTAAAGAGGCTGAGACCTCTAGTAAATATAACAAAAAACTCTTCGTGGGCGACTTGAGTATTAACAGTTTTTCGATTACAATTTAGGGTATCAAAATAAGACAGTTGAATATAATAGAATTATTTGGTAAATGTGACTATCTCCTCCCACACTATGGTTAATATTTATCTGAATAACTACTGTTTTCTCTTGTCGCATCTAACATAATTTAGAAGGATAGATATAAGTAAATGAACTCAGCTGTTGAGAAGCATCTAACTTGTCTCCCATTGCTTTTTAAATTATAATTTAGAATCTACAAAATTAAATACTTTGTCTTTGGTTTATGACCACTCCGAGACTGAAAAAAAATGAAGTACATGTTACAATCAAAACTGTAAAGAATAACCTGTTGGAGTCTTATGAATTGTATACTTGTGAGGAGGTACGCTGACTTTATAAACTAGCATATTTCTATTTACTCAATACAATCTTCAAATATGTAGCTTCTTTAAAAACTTGATGAAGGGTATGTGTATCAATCGGAAACAATTCCACTTAACTCTTTTATTTTATAACTTTTTTAAATATCCTGGTATAAAATCGAGCATAATATAAAAAGCAAATTTTGTATTTATAAGACAATTTTAGGAGCAAAATACAATAAAATAACACATTTTTAACACATAAAGTTAATACTATTTTCGCGAATCTAAACAAATATATTTTTAAAGAATACCGCGTAGAGCATGTGCAGAAATCAGATATGTCTTTCTCTTACAACATTGGCACAGTTTTATGATACCCATTCAATAAATTTGAATAGTCGCAGGGTATAAGTAAAGAGAGAGAAAGAGAATGTATAAAAACTCGTAGCGGGCGCAATTTTATTTTTTGCATCCGTTTCCGACTTGACAGCTGACTCATAAACAAGAGGCAGAAAGACAGACACCCGGACGGACGGACGGACAAACCCGACAGAGCCCACCAGTGTACGGTTATCAGTTTGGCATGCAAATCGAACGAATGCGTGCACGAGTACAATCGCAGTCACAATCGTATTCACATTCAGCATTCAGTATTCAACATTCAACATTCAACACTCGCATTCACATTCACATTCACTCACCTGAACGTATCCAGTATCATTGTGAAGAGCACAAATTTGCCGAGCAGCGGCACCACCAGCGACGTGGGCGGAATGATTTCCGCCAACAGCAGGAAGAACACAGTAAGCGACAGCAGAATGGATATGCTTAATGAGACCTACAACAGACAGAAACAGAAACAGAGACAAGTGTGAGTGCGGGTGATAGAGCGAGTGAGAGAAAGAATTGAGATAGAAGTCATTGTGATGTTTTAGTCAAGTTCATTTGCAGCTTCACCGGAACGTGGCAAGGGATTTGGGAAATTGAGTTTCAGGTGAGCGGAAAAGTGATGGTGGCAACGCACGGAGTTTAGCATCATAATCGAGCGACATTTTTGAATCGCTCAAAATGAAACTGTACTGTAGATAAGGTTTATGTGTGCTCTTATTTTTTTTATATTTATTTCTTTAACATTAACTAAACGATTTCCATATGTTATCTGTGTGTGTGTGTGTGTGTGTGTGTGTGTGTTTACAGCTTCCTCAGTTAGTAATCACTTCATAAAATGATCGCATCATAATTATAATAAAGATTGTAAATCGAATTTAAATTGCAAGTCGCCAATATTTTATATTAGACGGTTGGCACAGTTAAGTCACGTCTCACGCAGTGTCACAGTCGAATCAAAACATTCAGCTTTTGATCGTGAGCTAAACTCGAAAGCCTGTGGTGGGTAATGCCTTTTAACTAGGTGAAAATACGTATATAAATCGTGGTGTAATTCGGAACAAGATGACGTATTCAATCACCACAGCTTCTTTATTGAGAATTTATGTGTATTTATTTCATTCTGTTGACGTTGCTTGTTGTTAAGCAGCTTAATAAAATTAAGAAAACAATAATAAAGCACTTGAAATCGTGTTTTGTTGCAGTTTTTTTATTCGATTGACCAAACGTTTTTCTTGCTTGGAGACATATTTCTGTCTTTTCCGGCATTTAGTGCACTTTCTTGTCTAATTGAAATGTTGATAGTGAAAGTTGTAAGCAAGTGTGTCTTAAACTGGACTATTTATTTTACATCTACTTATTTACATAATATACAAGTAGCTTAAGCTAATTTGTAAACAACATATTCGCAATTGTATTTAAATAATAATTTCAAGTCAATATACGCATAGGCAAAGGTTATAGGACCTGGGACGGAGATGTGTATGTAAATAAACATTCAAATGCAGTTGCTATTCACAACAGTTGCTATTCACAACAGTTGCCATCGCATTTTCTACTTGAGTTAATAAAATCGAAATCAAACAATTTAGAGCATATGTTTGTAGGAAACTCAACAACAACACCGAAATGCCAAGCAAAATTAACAAAGGGCAAGTAGAATAACTAATCCCCTGGTTATAATTCCCAAGCATTGTTTAGTGAATTCTAAAGGCTAAAACAGTTTTTCATATTCGGAAATACATAGCTAAAAATATTTAAAATTGCTAAGCATAAACTGATTTGCAGAGAGCTTTTAACATAAAATTTCAGATAATAGGTTGGAAAATAAAACTTACTTAAACTTACTTAGACTATAATTAGTGTTATACACATCCAATCTAAAATGACTTTTAGTCACTTTGTTCTTTAAAATGGTCTTGACGAGTTGCACTTGGCTAAAGGCTAAGCGATTATTTTCTAATTGACTGAATTGATTTTGCCATAACACTACCTTACAGAGCTTGCAAATAACAGTTGACCCTTTCAAACTGTTCAAAAATAACTCTCATTTACTGACTTTTTGAGCAAAGAGTCAGAGATGAACCGTTCACATAGTATTTTAAACGAATCGGTCTTCGCTCAGCTAACATTCTTTTTATTTGTTCCCTTTTTGCACTGGTTATTCCCTGACCGTTTTGATGTGAGCGAAGAAAATAAATCTCGTTTGCGTCTGAGCGTTTGTCGTCTTGTCACTTGTCTTTCTGATTTAAGTGCGTTCGTTAATAAAGGAAATATGGGCCGTTGTTGAGTTAAATGCAGAATAAATAAATAAATATATATGTACACATAATTAAAGTATTGAGAAATTATGTTTTTGCAAATTATTAAAATAATTTTCAGGTCAGATATTTTTCAGGAGTTTTACGGAAACGAGAGGGCAACATTGTAAACAAGCCAAAGTGTAGAAAATAAAACAAAACAACCGTTTGCGCTGAGTAATTCATTTTTCTCTCCTCTGCTGACTGTCAATATGTGGGCGCTCAATCGGTTCACTCTCTACAAATTGTTATTGAAAGAGAGTTACTAGAATAGTTTAACTCAGCCTACTCAACCGAAAACAAAAAGTAAGAGAATCGAATTTTTCTTCTCAGAGAGAGAGAGAGCAAGCGTGAATGTTTTTTTCGGTTTTTTTCGTGAGTAGATCGCAAAGGGAAAAACGGTCAACTGTTATTTGCGAGCTCTGCTACCTTATCTGTTCAATATTTTCCTAAATGAAATAATCAATTAATTGACTAATACTTTTGTGGTATAATTTAATTAATAGATTAATACTCATAAGTAAACCAAGTTATCTGGCTATCCGAATTTCTAGCTAAGAATAAGTAAATCGAGCTACCTAATAGCTAATATGACAGCTTTAACTCCTTGCCAGCTTCAATTTCAATATCCGTGGCATATATTGAGGCGTCAGACACATAAAAACCATAGCATACTTCGCAGCTCGCTCAATAAACCAAGCTCAATATGATTTGTACGTCTAAACAGAAAAAGAGAGTGTGTATTTGTGAAGGAGACAGAGAGAGAGAGAGAGAGAGAGAGAGATAGCGAATGGTAGGCGAGTAAGCGAGTGAGTCGCACTCAGCGGCTGCCAAGTTGTATTAACTGCTAAGCACACCTGGCTCAGCTGGAGGTCAGGACAGGTGGCCCAGGTGTGCCCTGTATATATACATATGTATGTACAGGTGTGTGTGTAAGCTGCTTGTAATGAAGTGTATGCAAAAAGTAATTAAATGTCGAAAATGAGACGGGCAATTTGAGTTCTTGGAGCTTCTTTGTGTGCGCACACAGGCACAAATCACTCATTGTCTCTCTCTTTTACACACATACCCTGCGTCGGAGTGTGTGTCTGTGTGTGTATGTGTGGGTGCGGCATAAATTTGATGCCTAATGATTTTATGATAATTAGCCTTAGTTTTGCAAAGTGCTGTAAAGCGATTAGTGCGCTGCCTAATTAAGGCTGCAACTCGCTTTTGACATGTGACATGGACACAGTCCTCAAGCTGGCGAGGGTGGGAGCATTATTTATGCAAATGTATGTGTAATTAATGTCTGCACTACATTCGGGATTTTCCCTCTCTATCTCTCTCTCTCTCTCTCTCCCTCTCTCGCTCTGATAGTCAAGTTGTGCATATCGAGCTGTGGTAGAAACACGGAAATATGGGGCATATAAAATGTAATTGTTTTAACAATAATAAAAATTCAAACGCGTCGACAGGGTTTGTCCTGCAATCAGTGCACAGTGGCCTGGATGAACACATTATTGGTATAATGGTGAATTTTTTGTGAAAACGTTTGTAGATATTAACTAGTTACTTCTTTAAGTACAGAAAACAAAAAGACTACAATCTTGGAAATTTGTAACCATGAGGAATATTTAAATATGTTAAACTAAAATTAAGTTTGCTTTAATTGCGAAATTTTAAAATATAAGGGTTGACGGATTAAAACATACTATATGTGTATTGCCACTCCAATTGAATTTGATAAAAACTTTTTTAAATTTAGTTAAGTATTCATAGAAAACAGAAACACATTTGCATTTCAAAAAGAACTGACGAATCAAAGGCTTCATTAAAATTACGTTGAATATTTATGGTTGAATATTTTGTCTGAATGATATGCTTCCAAAATATATGTTAATAATCAAATTCGACAAGTTTCAAGTCTGTGGTTACATTTTTGGACTTTTTGACAAAAATGTTGACATCCGGTACAGTGTGCACTGTACAGTATGACAGCGAAGAGTGCCTACTTAGTATTGGACACGAATTGTGTTCCGCCAATTCAATGAATGAATAAATGGAGTGCGTTGTGGTGCATATGCATGTAAATTGGCAATTGCAATTGCAATTCGAATTCAGAACCAGAATCGGAATCGGAATCGGAGTTTGATTCCCATTCCGATTGGCCCTGACCCATACCAAATCCGGATACGTGCGATGAGAACAACTCGAAAACTTTACTCTGGACATGCCAGGAACTCACATGACCACCAGGACCTCTCCATGGGTGAGAAACATATGAGTTCCACTTGTCAATACGTTGACCGCTTTTAGGCGTAAATATTTGTGCGGGTTTTGTGTGCTCTGTCCATTTCACCATCTGCCTCGCTGTGTATGTGTGTGAGTGTGACCATAAAAGGCACAACGAACATAACAAAACACAGCACAGCTTGACTGGCTGGGCTGGCTCGTAAAATAAAAACACAATGAATTGTTTATTGGAATGAACCGAAGCTGATATGTCCCAGCCATAGGCTCTTTATGCATTCCCCCGTCCAGTTGAATGACCGACTGGTCGACTGGCCAAATTTCACAGGTCCTTTTCCATCATTTTTATCTATATCTTTAGCTCGTCTTTCATTTTCATCTTTTCACAATTGCTTAGCACCTTATAGATCCTTGTTCCGTTTTTAAGTTATTATGTATATAATTATTATTATAAGGTCTGCTACTTTTTCTATTGTATTTTAATTTCTCTGCATTATTTTCACTTTCTCTTCTTTCTTTTTCCATAGTTGGGGGCTCTTTTAATCGTGTCACAACAACGAGTAATTTAACTCGGTACAACAATTATAAGTGTATTTGTTATTGTCGTGCTTTTACTCGCATTTATTGCAATGGTATTAGTTACTCTTTCAGCGAGTGTTTTTTGCCCACTGTTGTTAATTTAATGAGTTCTGTTTTCTACGCCCTTATACATATGTACGTAAGTAGCAAATGCTTAAAAAATTAGATTTTAATAACCACACAGCTTATATTATCAACGAGTGATGTTCAACTCGCCCTTAATCTAACAACTAGTGTTTTTTTTACTCGCTTTAACGTTTAGTTGACAGAAGGTTTTTATTTTCATCGAGTGTTGCCTGTATCATATTAACAATTTATTTTAAAAAGTTGTGTTCCACTCTCTCTGCCACACTCTCATATTAACAAGATATGTTTGACACGAAGTTCACATTATCAACGAGTGTTGCAAAACTCGCTCCAAGGTTACTAACAAGTGCTCTCTACTAGTTTCTACCATATAAACAAGTGTTTTTTTACTTGTTCGCATCAACGAGTTATGTTCTACACGCCATTTATCATACTCGCACTCGTTTCAACGAGTGTTGTTCTCGCTCTTACCCCACCAACGAGTGCAGTTTCACAGCTCTAAGGACTAAATGTATGCACACAATGTTGAGTTGAGTTCCGGTTGCTTTGATTATGGCCAATTTGCAGAAATAATTTGTGAGCTGCTTCCTGATTTGGAATCTCTAGTGAATCGCTTTATTCACCTGTCCTGAACGCAGGTGGCATGGTCCATCAAATGCACTGTCAATATTTA
>JBAMBJ010003240.1:0-43301 GCA_037043495.1 Drosophila recens | reverse complement strand
TCAAAATTTCTGAGGTCTTATTCAAAAATTTCTGATATCCCACAAAAAAAACCTCTTTACGAGGTAAAAGTCTAGTGACGAAAACATTTTCATGCCCCAAAATTTCTGATATCCAATTTTGTGACGAATAATTTTAAGTTTTACATATAAATTATTTTAAGCAAAATTTTTGCATTCGGCACTGCGCAAAACAGTGAATGAGTTTTATTTGGTATGAAGAATTGATACATTTTAGCGCAATGTGCCGAGTGCCAAAATTTTGCTTAAAATAATTTATATGTAAAACTTAAAATTATTCGTCACAAAATTGGATATCAGAAATTTTGGGGCATGAAAATGTTTTCGTCACTAGACTTTTACCTCGTAAAGAGGTTTTTTTTGTGGTTGGGCAACAATCGAAGCACTTGCATTAGGAAATACACAAAAAGATAATGTCGAATATCGTATACTCTATGATAAATATTGAAACACTCGAGTTAATTCACGAAATTCAGGTTTTTTACCATATCAAGGTTGTCATACTTACATATATGTGTCTTTTTATGGCGCTATCTATCATTAATGCCGTGCATGGACATAATCCACGCTCGTTCGACACAATGCCATGCAGGGAGAGATGCTTCTCTCTTAACGGCAATGCCAAACACTTGCATTATATCACTCTTTCCCATAACATAAGTTTCATAATTATTTTAAGTAATATTTTTTCTGAGCCAAAAGGGCGAGGAGCAGTTCCTCCACTTCGTCACTAATAATACTCAACATTTTCACAATTCACTCATTAAAATCAATCTTTATCGCTAATCTTATCGAGCACGTAACCATTTACTATCGATTATAACATTTTTCGATAGTTCCACAATCCTATGGCAATCGTTATCAGTTAAAAGCCTATTCATATTTATCAAATGCATTTGCGAATCAAACGTTGTATAATTGTTATAGGACTGTTTGTAGCAAACAATCAATATTGGAAACATTTTCTCTACTCTGTTAAATGCATGCTGGCTTTGCAAGCTCGACTTTTAGATTATTGTGCTAGACATGATTAAAATGTTGAAGTGTTCTAATTTAATAAGCAAATATGATAAAATCAAAGAGTATACTAACTTATTTTTAACATTTAACTTTTTTGTATGTATTTGATATTACTCAACAGCTGATCAAAGTAGCAAATTGCATTCGCATTTGGTGCATCCTCGTTGCATCCGAGCAACTTTCAACGTCTCGAAGCATCTTCAACTCGTGGCATCTGCAATTTATTGAAATTTCCTGAGCGAATTGTGTGTCATAAATTCGCCACAGGCGTCCATTGTCAGGCACTTGGCCTGCAACGCATCGCCTCCGAGTGCCATTGTTATTGAAAATTGATGAAAATATATACATACATGCATATACACATTTACATAAATACACACACACGCACTTACAGTTACACACAGTTGGGTCGAGAGGTTGCGTGGTAAATAATTGCAGGCGATGCGAGTTTATAAAGCGAAAGTGAAAATCGTCGACAAAGGCAATGCAAAAACTTTTCACACACACAGCGACAACAACGAGAACAACAACAAACATACGAGAAGGAGAAAGCAACAGCAGGCCCAATGGAAAAGCCCCCTTCAGCACTTTCCTCCATATTTCCACATACTCCAAAATTGCCGGCCTAGTTTTGTCATTGAAATGCGATCAGCGATGACTTTTCACGGCCAAATTTGAATTGATGGCTCATGTGCGTGTGCCTTTATATATATGTGTGTGTGTGTGTGTGTGTGTGTATGTGTGTGTGTTGCATAAACTTTGCTCCAACATTTGCCTGACTTAGTTTGTTAGCAAGCAAGCGCAAAAGCCATTGAAAACTTTTGGCGCCTAAGTACACTTGCAACTCTTGCCCTCTCTCTCTCACTCTCTCTCTCTCTCTCTCTCTCTCTCTCACTCACTCTCTCTGTCTCTATCTGTCGCACTATTGCTATCTGCCTTACTCATGCACTTTAATAAACTTTTCAAATGCATGATTGATGATGTGACTCAAACCCCGTCGCCACTTGCAACTCGAACCACTGACCCGCCTGAACCTGCCGCCTTGTTGCAGGACGCAGGCAGTTGAAAAGTTTTGTGCCGCGTTTTGTAAACGAGTCGCGTCCTCCAACCAGAGTTGCCAACACGCGCTAATTGTTGTTTGAAAATGCGCCAATGTAATTACACAAATGAAAATGCATCGAGCAGCGGGTCCTGTCGCCTCCCCTTCCCTCCCCACACCATCACAACATACCACAGCAAAGAGTGGAGAGAGGAGAGAGGGAAGTACAGTGAGCATGGGAAGAACTGACAACGCCATTCGATTTGTATGCTGTGTTTACTGTACTCGTAGCTTTGCGGCCTCCTGGCGCTGGCAGATTGCATTGTACGAGATATTCAAACTGAATTCAGCCGAGTTGGCAGCACTGAATGCACGAATGCTCTTCGATCTTAATGAATACTATGAACATATACTACGGGTACTCGAATAGCAAGTTTGGCTGCCAATCAACTGATAAGAACCATTCGACAACCAACTAGATAAATACATTGTGTATACATTGTACCAAAAATATATTGCAGATACTCGAACATCGAGTACATCTGTGTTCTATTCATATCGTCCAGTCAATTAAGCCAATAATCAATTGTGACACAACTACAATGCTCCGGCAATTAGGACTAGATTTATTTTCCATGTTCAACGTGTCTAATCTGTGAATTAGATGTTGTTCTTTAAAATTAAAAAGCTATTTGAAAACACACATACATATATAAATTGAGGACGACCTAAAGCAGAAACTGAAGAGGTGCATCAATTGTATTGAAGTAAATATTTTTATAAACAACTCAAAAATATATTTATTAAATGATAAAAATTAACTATATAAATATCTAAATCAACATATAACCCATAAGTAGTTAATTCTAAATAATAAAATAACTAATCGTTGAAATGAATCAATTAAAATGTATAATAAATATAAAATTAATATTAATTTTAAGGCAAACACATTCTGTTAATGTAATTATATTGATGAAGCAAATTACGGGTGTTAATATTATTGAGCCGAGACAAAAGACTCGCCTCAAGAAACTATTTATTAATTATACTTATATATAAATATAAGCACATCATGATCTATGCACGTAAAGATTAATATCAGCCACAACAACAACTCTAAGCCCATAACAACGATGTTAGTCTAATTAAATAAATGTGTACGTATATTAAGATGTTGATTACACTTTAGCTATTGTTCTGAACGTAAAACAAAGTTTGTAGATTAAGCTGTTCACAATTCAAGTCTGTATAGCATACTTTTAGGGTCGCTTTCCTTTTTATTGCAGGCAGAACAAAGCTAAGCAATTTATCATTTAATTTAGATATGTTAAACTCTAAAAAGCTTGCAACAGTATCTTGCATAGAAATTATTGATTGCACCATTTTTTACAAAGGACTCTATTTATTTATGCTATAATTACCAATCGCATCAGTTAGTTGAGGAACTCTTTTATCTGTTGGATGATAGGGTAATGGGATGCTATCACAATCTGTGTGCCAAAATTACATTAGTTTTGTTATTTGGCCTGGGAAAATTACATTTGGAGTTTCATTTTCAATGAATTTGTGTTATTTTTGTTGGTATTTGGCTTTTGGCTTTAACGCAGTTGCTGTTGTAAGTTACATTGTTGCATGTTTGCCAGTTGCAAAGCAACAATGCCACAATGCAACAATCAGCGAACGATGCGCTTTAAGTGCTCGCCCTATCTTACCCTTCCCCCCCTCCGCCCCCCTTCATCCACAGACAGGGCTAACTGTAAATGGAGGCGTGGCCAGCGCCTAGCTGCAAGTTGCCAGTTGCCAGTTGCCATTTGGCTGATGGCCTGGCATAGAATTAGGTTACGCGCTGGACAACGAAACTAAGTGCGGAAAAGGGAAGTGGGGAAGAGGGGAAGAGGGGAAAATAACCTCCATCCGGGACACTCCCCGACGCAGCCAATGCGTTTTGATAAATGAAGTTGTGTTGTCTGCTGCTGTCGCTGTTTCTGACGCTGCCAAATGAGCCCCCGAGAGGGAAGCAGCGAGGCACGGATTATGGGGGAACTTTTGGCTCTCTCGTGTCCAAGTGCCACACGCGCCACGCCCCTTGTCCCACATGCCGGCACTTGAAAATTTTAAGACCCGGGCGCGAAAGAATTGCAATGCCACGGAGCAGGAAGTATGACAAACCGCAAAGGAAGACGAATCATGGCAAAAAATAAAGTACACACAAAAAAAAGATAAAAAGAAGCAGAAAGAAACCAGCAAACAACTATAAGGAGACGAAGAAGAGGTAAAGGCAGTGTCAGAGTGTTTGTGAATTTGGCGGAAATGACAAAAACGAGTTGCGAGCGCGAAGGCGACAACGGCAACAGCCACACAGACATACAGATATACGGACAGACAGACAGACGGACATTGCAGCAGCAGCTGAAAATTTGCATTTATCTTCAAGTTGAGTTTCCTTTTTTGTTGCTTATTTATTTACTTTCCACACACATACAGAAAGTGCACCACAGCAACTCTGCTCCTTTTTTTTTAATTAATTAATCAAACAAAAAACAATTTATGCGAGGTTAAAGTCTAGTGACAAAAGAATATTCAAACCCCAAACATTCTGATATCCAAATTTATAAGTTCAGTTTAACAGATGTTATATTTCTACTAATAATAATAATAATTATGTTTTTGGACAGCTAGAGGTTTTTTATAGCGCGTAGCCAAAATTCGTTAATTTGTATTTTTCTTTTTTTCTTTCTTTATTTTGAGTCCTAGTGCTACAAGCTAACTCTTATTGTTTAAGGCACTAGTCAATATTGTATAATTCTGAAAAAATTGTATAATTGTCAGAAATATGTGCTTAGTTCCCACTGTGCACAATGCTGAAAAGTTTGTTGCCTGCTTTAGGCTGATTTTATGCCATTTCCTTTAAGCACTGTGGCAAGTGTTGCCATTTACAAGTGGCACAACGAGTTTTCATACCTTGCTACACGTCTTGCCCCCTCTTTCCCTGTCTTTCACTGTCTTTCACTATCTTTCCATGTCTTTCTCTGTCTCTCTCTCCCCGGCTGTCTTCGTCCCATCGCATGCATTTTACATGTGGCACTTGGAGGGCGCAGAGTGCTCTCATGCCTTATGTTTGTCGTATGGTTGCCTCCTAACAATAGATCCTGCCACGTTGCATGCATCCGCATGTTGCCATTTGCCGCTTTAGCCTTTGCATAATTTGATGACAGGACTCCCTGATGGTACAAAACCCCAGCTAAATTATGAGTGAAGCACCAAAGTTTGCCAAAAATCACTTTCGTAGCTTCTTAATGGATTCCACTTGCAACAACCGAAATCAACTGAAGAAAAAGCAGCAGCAAAAAACTATAAAGATTTCATCTTGCCACTGCCACACTGTCATTGACCGTTGCCACTGCGGCCGGGCCCCCAAAACGTAGCTGTTTCTATAATTTAATTTAATTTAATCTCAACTCATTTTGTGCCCAAGTTGCAGACCCCGAAATCAGCGTCATTCACAGACACACATACACTGGATGAGGCAAGAGCCTGAGGCTGCTGCTGCTGATGCTGCTGGTGCTGCTTCTGATGCTGCACTCGCCGCTCCTTAGGGCCTCATGCATATTCAAAGAGCATTTCATGAACTCATAAGCACCGCCTGCACTCACACTACTATACAGCAAGAATCACAACAAGTTCTCGCACAATGCAACTATGCTCGACTGAGAGTTGCCCCATAACAATGTCTTTATTAGTGTATACGTAGTATACGAACGAGATATTGGAACTCTTAAGCTACCATTTACTCAAATACAATCGATAGAAAAAAAATAATCACTGAACCTAGATGAATTTGTATAAATTCATCTTGCACTGAGCTAAACAAATGCTTTGATTAAATATCCAATGCTGCCTTCCTTTTCTTCTTAAATTTTTTTTAAGTCATGTGCGAAAGCACCTTTAGAACAACCTACCTTTCATCTTAAAGACTGAATTCGTTTCTGCTCGTTGCAGATATGTATCTTTTATATTATATGTATTTAGTTAAGGGAAAATACTTTTTATATAACAAAAGAGTTTATTCGTAATATTTTTTACTTGTTTTTCTATAAGGCTCATCTTGTCGATATGTAAAAAATGTACATACAAAAGTATATAATATATAAAGTGTGTTAAATATTGATCAACATCGATCTAATCGTTATAAAATGTGGAAAGTCCGATAATGTAATTTTTTTCAGACCAATTGACACATTAAATTATTTGAATATATTTGAACGTTAGCATACCCGCTCATTTTACAAATATAGGGTATTTCAACTACCCAGCTGAGTAGACCACACGAAGGTGTTGGGTTTCTTGGTGTTGGGAGTTGGGAGTTGGGTATTGTCCAAGTAAACTGAATGAGCCCCTGGCTGTTGACTGTTGCCTGTTGGCTCTTTGCTGTTAACTGTTAACTGTTGGCTGTTGCCTGCTTTGGACTGCTGCCCGGAACTTTGGCCTATGCTTGGACTTTGACTTGGTCAGCTGTCTTTGGTATCTCCATGCTGCTATGGACGAGGATGACACTGATAACAGCATAAATGATATGCCATGTTGTTGATTATTGATCGATGATGATGGCTGCTAAATGTGCTAACTTTGTCTTTGTATTATATTTGCCATTTGCCATTTGCCACATAGGACATGGGGCTTGGGGCTTGGGGCATGAGGCACGTGGCATATGTAAGGTAGCTAGCTTTAAAAACGAACTAACAAATGAGGCAGAGCTAAAAAGCAGCTATAGATACACTCGCCGATGCAGATACATTTCAAGAGATATATGTATAATAGATACATATGGCGAACGCGTCTACACGCATGACTGGCTGCACATAAAGTGACAGTTACAGTTGCCACAACCACGCAATCAGTTAGCAGTTAGCAGTTGTTGCCACTGTTGGTTTCGCTGCAAGATGGATGGATGCATCTGCTGAGATACTCAGATACTCAGATACTTTACGCCTGATATGCTGCAACTCATTTTGCATCGCATTTTTATGTACTCATCTATGCACATGTTGATGCCACAAAGTGCTGGTGCAGCGATGGTGATGAGGAGGGCGGTGGGAGTGGAACGTTGCATGCAACAGAGACATCTGAGTATTTTGTATTTGTTTATCAAAGCGCGAACTTTTCTCTGAGTTGCTGTACAAATTTGCTGCCAGCTGCACTTGAGAGCTGCGCCTGTGTGTGCGTGTGTGCATGTGTGTGTATATATTTACTACTTCATATCTTGTGAAATGAATTTACAACTTGCTTGTTTGTCCATGTCAGCTAAATTTACACAGAGACCCATTGCAACTTTGTTGACAGAGTCTCTCTCTCTTTCTCTTTTATTCCCTCTCTCTCTCTCTGTCTCCATTGCAAATCAGTAATTGAAGAAATGCACACATATTCGAATATAAATACTTGAACTCTCACTCACACTCACTTGATGATTACGTGCACAACTAATTGATGCACTCAGATCCATTAACACCTGAGCTTTTTCCTGACCTGCATATCGCGCTGTCAATTGCTCGGCACTGTCAACTTGTCAGCCAGTTCCCAGTTGCCAGCTGCCTGTCGGCAGCACCAATTAGCGCACTAACCAGTTAGCCCTTAATGAGCCCGACTCTGCGCCATGAAAGATACTCGCAGTTACCTTTAATAGCCGATAACTGGCGATAACTTTTCATTTGTCACCTGTACTCGCAGCATCTGTCAGGCATCTCTAAGCCATTTACCACAACACTTAGCACACAAGGTGACGTTTGCCTTTCCTCCTTCCCCGCCCCTCAATTGCTCATTTGTCTTCCTGTCGGAAGGTGCTGGAAAGCGGAAAGGGGCGAAGGCATGTGGCGTGTGGCGTGTGTGGCGACATTTAAAAGCCGCAAAGTGCGCGAGGCATGTCTAATGTGTGGCAAACAAATCAATTTGCCATAATCGACGAGTAACGAGTACAATCGAGTACCCATAAATGAAACAGAGCCCCTCCGCCAACTCGCCCTCCCTTCCCTCCTCCTTTAGTCTCTCCTCTCCTACAGCCTTCACCTTCATCTTCGCCTTTTCCTGCCCCTCCTTCAGCAAGTGACAGGCTGATTGACTGACAGCTTGTGGCGCTCGATCAGAAAAAGTGCTGCACACTCTTGTGTAGCTGAAAAAAAGCTAGTTTTGATAAATCAGCTTCGAAAGAAAGCTACATGTTTTAACAGTAAAACATCAAGAAAACCGCTTTTGTTTTCCATGTTTATTATGATTTTGTCTTTTCTACAATTTCAAATATTAAAAAGTCATTCCTTTTTTTTTTTTTTTATTTGATCTTAATTTCATTGTAAAAAAAACAAATCAGAAATCGCGATTCGGGCAAACCTTGAATACTTTGCAAATGCTTGTGCGAGAATTCGCCAAAATCGCTGATTTAATTTTTAAGTGTATTTAATAAAAAAATAAAAAAATGTACATATACATTCGTTGAGATAACCAAATGTGAAAAACACACTAAAGCCAGATTTTCCGCTGCCCGCTATTTTCGTTTTTTTCCGCAATTGAACTTTGAAATAAAAAAACTGATTTGACGGGAAAAAAGCTGTTCTGGCAACAGTGGTCAAAAGTTGGCTGCGTGCACACTCAGTGCAATTACACACTCACACACACACATATACCCATACTGATTGACATGCTCAAACACACACACACACACACACACATGTGTGTAGTGCTATCTTTGGAGCGCTGAATTGGCCGCTTCCCGTCGAAGCAAACGACACGAATTCGCAATTAAGTGATTTTATGGTCGCGTATTTCAATTTATTGCCAATCGAGCATGCCAACGTTACTGCCTGCCACTTCCCCACTTCCCCACCTCACCCACTTCCACGCTTCTTCTGCCCACCCTCAGCCGTTGCAGCCCCTTGGCCCTGCTGACATTGACATGTGCGTTGGGGTTGCAATGTAGGGCGCAGTTTTTTAACATTAAGCGATATTAGATTTATGGCACCCACACAGACACAGACACTCTCCCTTTTCCTCTCTTCCATTCATTGCACTTTCGCAGTTCCCCTTCCTCTTTTCCAGCACTTCTCTTCTCACAAGATATGTGCGTTATCTTGTCAGACAAGACGGCAGCTTGATTACATTGTCATTGCCAACTAAACCCTTGGACAAAAAACAACGCCATCAATGCACATTGGGCCAGATTCCCTTTTTTTGGCTTACACTTATTATATAATATATAGCTAGCGACTTGAAATTTGGCATGCATTTTCTTATTTAGGCTAAAGTAGAATCTATATTTTTTTCTATTTTTTAATTTTCAAAATATAACAATAAATTTAAAATAGATTTTCGAATTTATGCCAAAAAAAAAAACGAATCTGGCCCAATGTGCAATGTGACAACGTTTCTTCTGTCTTCTCGCTGTCAATTAAGGTTGTCCAATGTTAATGCCACGCCCACTTCAAAGTTTTACTGCCTGCCCCCACCATTCATTGCACGTACTTACAACAAAGACATTGTTTACTTTATTAATCACTTTGCTCTTGCCATCATTGTTGCCAGTTCCCCCTCAAAACTTTATATATTCTATGTGTTGAAAAGTTGGAAAATAGTGAAAATTATAGACTTTAGGGTCTGAATAACAATGTGTTAATATGATGATAATCTTACAGAAGTCGGCAGATAGTGAAAATTCTACACTGATATATTTTTTTCCCTTAATGTGGAACATAATGTCAAAAATACTATCAAGTTAAGACTAAAGACTTAACATTTTGAATATTTAAAAAGCACAAGAGGATTCTGGGAAAAGTAAATTATTTTAATGAAAATCTGCTTTATTATGAAAGCTTGATGTTGTTCACAGCAACTTTACAGGGTCTGCTTTTCGGTTATTTCTTCAACACGTTGATAGCTCTTATTCTGGTTGATACACAGAAAAAAAAAGCCATTCTAAAATCAAGCCTAAAATACTTAATTTAAGCCTGCATTATTAAAGTATGTTTTCAGGATTAAGCTGAACAATCAAGTCTATATCGGGATTAAAATGGGAAAATAATCCCAAATTATTTGATTTTCTCTCGGCCTCTCTCATTACAACTGGTACAGTGGCTCAGTGGTTAGAGTTGCGACCTGTTTGAAAAAACCTGGGTTCGATTCCCCCCGTCAATTGCAGTCAAACATTCCCTTCATTAAAAAAATATGTTAAAAAAAAAACAATAAATAAAAATTTAAAAAAAAATTTAAAAAGTTTAAAAAAATAAAAAAAAAACAAAAAAAAGTTTAAAATAACATTTTATCTAATACAAATTTTTTAGCCTGAATTTAAGAATTTCAGAATTGAATTCGGGATTGAAAAAATCAAGTATTTCATACTTTGTTTAAGAAATCCGAGATTACCCCACTTCTGACATCGTTTCGGATTGAATTCGGGCTAAATATCCCGGACTTTTTTTCTGTGTACGGATTTCGTCATTCATAAAAATGTATAAGCCAGCTGCCGTCTTGCAACGCATCAACGCTAAAAGTGTTTCAAGTTTTTTTCACACAGCGAAAAAAATCATTGAACAAGGAACAATAATCTTTAAATAAGAGAAAAGAATTTTCAGTCAATTTAAGCTCTAGAATCACTAGAAATGAATAAAAAAATTCTACATAAATGTTCGCAGCTCGGGTTCAAAACCAATTTTGAAATATCAAAACTATTTTTGTGTCTTAACATTCCAAATGGTTCTTGCTTATCTGCTATGGGGAGCATGGCAACGATTGGGAACTAATTGGGATTGTATTTAACAGGATAGTTTTAAAAGTGAGTCCTCACATACTTACTCAGTATTGTATTAGGCAGTATAAAGTTTTTCAAGATGCCCATAGTACCTATTTCAAAAACCTTTAATACTTACAAACCCGATTTCATCTAAGTTTGCAGCATGCATAGGTCAATTGTCAAGCTCTTATTTTTAAGTGTTCTTATATCAAGAATAAACGGCTTATTTAAAGTACGCTTTATTATTCTTAAGTGCTTAAATTGTTGGACAGAAATTGAACTTCAAATAAGATCCAGATTCTTGGCTTTAGTCAATTTATTCTTATTTTAAAATGTGGCGCATTAAGAACAAAATAGTTAATTTTTTTGCTCAGTACACATACTTACTTATATGCACACATTAGCGTGGGTGGAGCTTTTGGTATTGAGCGGAGGGCGTGGCAGGGACAGGAACAGGGCCAGAAGAGAGTGGCAAAAGCACAAGTTCAATATGCGCGCCCGTCTCGTTAGAAATACTTTAACTATGGGAACGATAGAATTGAAGCTGCCTCTTTTCTCCTCGCTCTCACTCTGTCTCTCCCTCTCTCTGTCCCCGTTTTTGGATCTCCCTCTCTCTGTCCCTGTCTCTTTTTCTCTGTACCCCTCCTTGTTGGCGGCACTGTGTGCGTGTTTCCGACGTTTTTTACTTCCGCTTCGAGTTCTGTATTCTCCCTCCACTCTTGCCACTGCTTTCTTCTTTCTCCACTCTCTTCACTCAACATTCACCATAATCGTCGTCGTCGTCGTCGTCGTTGTCGATTCCCGCCCAATGACGCACATTAGCGCGCTGCTGCCAACGGAATCCAGAAGTTCCGGATACAGCTAGAATATCCTATCACACAACCATCCCTCACACACAGAGAGAAATAAGCCGTACTAAAGTAAAGTTGGAATGACCTCGATATAAATATGGACAAATAATTTTATTTGCAGGAATTTAGTGGTCTAGAAAATGTTTATAATACTTAAAATACATACATACTCGACAAAAGCAAATCTTTAACCAAACTTGATATGAGAACCTTAAAAGAATCTTAAATCAAATAAAATTTAAGATTTTCTAGAAAAGAGTACAAAAAAAAAAAATAGGAATACTTACAGAAAAAGTTTGTAGAACTTTTAAAAAAGAAGAACAACACTTATATTTTTTTAAATTTGGTTGCCTACAATTAGAAATTACGACTATACTCGTATTTAACAGTATAAGTCTTCACTAACTTTAAATCTAACTGAAAGCTTTCAACACTCGCGCTGATAATTCGGATGATTTTAATATGTTGCTTCTTATTACTGCTTAAACTTATTTCAAAAACAATTCATTCCTACAAATCAAGTTCATATGATTTTGTTTTAAGTACGTAGTATGCCTAGATGAAGTACCATGTTTATGCTTTGAAATTTCTGAGTTATCAGTTGCAAAGTCTAAAGAACATTTTAAATTGATTTAAATATAAACTAAATTAATTATCTTACTTGAAATAAGATTGACTTGCTCGATTTAAATAATTTCAATCTAAGTATGAAGTACTTAGTCTTTTCGCTCTATGTACACCTACATGCCCAGCCCCCTGTCCACTTTATGACGAGCTCGCATCAAGCCAGTGTCATTAGAAACTTTTGCTGCGTGTCGATTTGACGGAGGGGCCAACATTTTGACACATTGGCAGTCAGTCGTAGGGCTGGCTATAGGGGGGCCGTAACCGAAAAGGGAGTAGGTGGAGAGAGGGAGATGGAGATGGAAGCGTGCATTGCAAGCTTGTCTTGTTTTTGACGCATGGCCATAAAAAATGATGATGGGGATCATGCACGTGCTCACGCTCAATTCATCAGGCAGGACGCAACACCTACGACAGCGCCAACAACGATGAGAGAGAGATAGAGAAAGAGAGAGATAGAACGAGAAAAAGAGAGAAGAAAAAGGGCATTGAGAGATGTATGACAGATAGCGAGAAAGAGGGAGAGACAGTGGCAGGATAGTTGATGGGCGTCACTGACACTCTGCAAAAATATTGGCATTTAAGCTCCGGACGCATTTACGGCTGACAGGTGCACAACTATACGGCGAAATGGGAAGCAGGAAGAGCAGGAAAGTGGAAGAGGAGAAGCGGGAAGAAGTATAAAGATGTGGCACGTTGCTGGCTTGAGTTTCAGTTTCCAGTGCCCGTTCGGGAGATGGGTAATGGGAAATGGTCAATACGACGAAGCGGAAGCGGAATGAGTGAATTGAGTGAGTGATTGCATTCGATTGCATTTGATAGCAAATAATTGCAGCTGTTATCGATTTGCATGGATTGCAAACCTGCTTTCAATGCACATATATCGCATGAATGCAGCGAATACACGTTCTGAATAGAATGATTAGTTGCCCCAATCAGAATGGTAATGCAAATAAACCGTAATTTAAGTAAAAGTCCGTAATGATGTATTAGCATTTAATAAGACAAGAACTTAAATTTTTCCAATGACATTCATGAATATAATAAATAATAAATAAAATGTGATAGAGCATTGAAGTGTACCAGTATTCCGTGTTGTCAACAGTCTCTTTATATGTTTGAATGCATTTACAAATACTTCAATTACCAGCTGCTCGACATTCTTGGCACACAACAGCTTGGACAGATGCTCTGACTGGTCGCAAGGGACACCGCGCAATGCCACATCTTAACAGCATTTCATGTTCCATTCCACTGTGTTCCTTTCCATTCCGTTCCGTTCCGTTCAGTATGTCCATCAACGCAATAAGACGGAAATCAGCTTGGTCAGCAATCGACTTTCCCCTCATGTTTCATGTTCCATTCCACTGTGTTCCTTTCCATTCCGTTCCGTTCCGTTCAGTATGTCCATCAACGCAATAAGACGGAAATCAGCTTGGTCAGCAATCGACTTTCCCCTCACCCTCACAGATTGTGGCATTCCACTAGTTAACGTAGACCTTCCCTTCCCATCCCTGTCCTTCTTCCCCTAACCTTGCAGTCACCACAATCCACGTTCATATTATTCATAGTTTTATCTAGGGTATATTAAGTTTACACAAAGTATATAAAAGGCAGCAGGAGGCGTGAATGATCCCATAAAGTATATATTCTTGATCAACACAAACAGCCGAGTCAATAAAGCAATCTCTATCAATATCTATCAAAAAAGAGATCTCAGAGATGGTAAGAGTTAGATGCATTCAATTTGGTACCTAGACAACTTACATATATACCTATGTAGGTCAAGTTTATGCTCAAATTGCAATTCCATTTCAGTCACTGTAGTAAATCGGATTAAAACAAATCATATCACCTTGAGATTCGGCAAGGATAGCACATTTTTTCACGGTTCAAAGTTATCCCAGAAACCATACTACCGATCATCGGAACAAAAGAAGATAAAGAGAAGAGAAGTCTGACGCAGCTTTAGAGTATTGGGCGCAGGGTATGTCGTAGTCGAGCACTCCCAACTAAAACTTTCCCACTTGCTTTTAACGCAGCATTCACTATTTATGCTCTTCGCGTTATTCTTGTGTATTTTATTTGCAATTTGTTATTGCTTCGCATGGGAAGGGGGCTTGTGGCAAGGATCTTGGGGCATGTAGCAAGGTGCGTGTGGCAACATGAACGTGTTTGTGCTCCCAAAGCAACTGCCGGCAACTGCTGACGATGGCCGCCAAATGACCAGCTAGTACTCCAATGATTGTGACGAGGGCGACTGCAGCTTGCGGTCACAACGTGCCACACTTTCAGAGCTGCTGCTTGCATAAGGATCTGGGCACTCGACGCATGTTGAATGCAGCGACAACAATGAAGTGAACGCGGCCAGTTTGTCACCCACATTCGGATTCGCAATGGCCAGAAGGCGACCCTTGCCACCGTTTTTGCATTGTTCGCCGCAGTGTTTTATTATTCATACGCCCGGTTGCGACACAAACAACATACACACACACACACACACAGTTGCAAATTTCTGCTCTTTTTTTGGCCAGTTATCATTCACATGCATTCACAATAATTGCGTGTAAATTTCAAGCGTTTAAAAAGTCAGCGCAAAAACGTTGACAAAAAAAAACAAGGGGTATAAAAAAGAATGCACAAAAGAGTTCTCTTGTTGAAAGTGCTCGACCGAAAGATTCCCCAACCATTTAGTATGGAATACTTCATACATATAATATGAATTATTAAGACTTACTCAAATCGAAATTGGATTTTTTAGGTCTGTTCTGAGATACGGTTTCTTAAATTTGCCACAAATTACAGATATAAATCATAAATCTAAGAATATATATTTCAGTAAGCATAGAGTGCTAATTTTTTATTACAAATTTCCAAAACGCGTTCAAGAAACTTTTTATTAGATCAATTATTTTTAGAGGATGGTTCAGAAGTGAAAGTATAGATAATAGAACATTTTTGAAATCACTAAGATTTTTATTTAACTCAAAATTTGTTAAGTTATAACGCAACGTTTCAATACGAACCAAATACAAGCAAAATACAATATTAACGTTCCAAATTTTAAACAACTAAACGAAAATAAGAAAATTGTTTTTAACCTCTATATTCGATAAATAAAACACTTTTGTGTCATTTCTGCATTGACAAGATTTCTAACGGCCTGGGAAACCGGAACACGAGTTCACACACTAAACTGACAAATATTCGCATACAAAAACCACATTTAATTTAATTATTATTTATTTTATTTACAAACGACATATAAAAATAAATCATATTCCCATGTGCGCTGAAAATGGCTTTCGACCCAATTACAACTCATTTTGAAATGGAATTTGCAAAAAATATTCTGTAAAATGCAGCCATTTATCGTATGAAGTCTTTGAAAATAAAATGTATGCTTTTATAATTCATCCGATTGAATTGCACTCAAAATATTAATGATTTCATTTGCGTTATTCTTCTGTTTCACTTTTTTTTAGCAATCATATAAAAAAAAATCTATTAATTTATTCAATTTTAAATTGGCTCTTCGTATTGTACTTTCTATCAATGTGACGTGATTAAAGCATAAACTACGTCAGAATTACGATTAAAGTAATCGCAAAGTTATGAGCTTAGAAAAACTAGACTTCACTTTTAGTATTGAATCTTTTGTAAAAATTACTGCATCTTCAAGAAAGAATAAGCTGCACATGAAATTCTTTATTCAATCTGAAATTTAAATTTAGAATTAATGGTTTAATTCTCAAGGTGTTTTACTCTCTTAAATATTTGAGAATCGTTGTGAAATATTCAGTAAACTCAGCAAACATACTTCTAAAGTTCTTAGGAAAACAATGCTAAGAGCATAGCGGTCGAAATAGACAGAGAATGATGAATGAAGTAAACTTAAAGTTTTTAATTGTTTCACAGAGAGAAATACTTAAAAGAACTTGTACAAATCTTTGACGGAGTGTACATAGTTTCCTGTGTGTGCATTTGGCGAATCCTTAAGAAATTGTTCATATGACAAGCTTAGCTATTCGTTATTCATTATTCATTATTCGCTATTCGTTATTCGTTTGGCATACATCAAGAGAACATACATACGGCTAAATATTTATGAGTGTGCGCTCTCTGTGAGAGTAAAAAGAAAAATAATTTAAGGCAATCTGCAAGGCAAATTTGAAGTCTCTAGTCTCCATATACTACGTATAGTCTCCGGTGGTGGATTTAAAAATACAACTCGTTAACAGCGTTGCGATGCCTCGGCTTCTTTCGCAGCATCCTTTCTCAGCCCAACTATCCAACTATTCAACTACCCAACTATCTACCTGTCCGACTGTCCCACAAAGTTGACTCTGCAAGTTGGCCTTGTCTGCCCGCGCTAACGCTTTGTTGTTAAGCCATTGGAATTTATGGCGTTGTTTACACAAAAATTGCATTCGCCTTGCAGTTGAGTAAACACACGACTCCGAAAAAGAAAGAGAAGAAAAGAAAAGAATAAAGGGCAACTGAACAGAGGCTGAGACGTAAACGGAGACGGAGACGGAGTTAAGAAAAAGATGGAAAAAAAATATACAAAAACAATTTGGCGAGTCAAATTGAAATGACTGCATTTTAGAGCGAGCGAGAGCGAAGGAGAGGGCGAACAAGTGGAAGGGAGAGAGAGCATTTCAGCTGGTGCTTCTCTCGCTTAATGAATGCCAATTACTGTTGAAGCAACTGCAACTCGATTATGTTGCAAGCAGCGATTTCAAATAACGAGCATTTTCAATTGGCCAGCTGCAGGGCTAAGGCGTGATTTCTATTTCACAAAAAATAATATAAAAACAGCTAAGCAGCGCTGCCAGATTGTTAATTAAAATCAATGTGGCTAGCGAAGAAGAAGCTGGAGTCGGTGCAGCATTAAGAGCTGGCGACATACGACGCGTATACGCAATATGTATTAATCAATGTACCTTTTGCACACATGCATCTGCAACACAAGACATCACACAGACACACAGAGAGAGACTTTCACACACACACATATGGTATACAGTCGGACATAAATTTCTAATAGCCAGAGACCAATTATATGAACTGCACGGCGACCCAAATGCGCATTGCCAGAGTCAGAACTGCAGCTCGAGGTGGAATGAGAGAATAAGAGAGAGAGAGAGAGAAATAAAGAGAGAGAGGGAGAGCGAAAAGGAAGGCGTGCAGGAGTACGGACAAAGGCAGTTTGGAAATGTGGCATGTGGCATGTAGCTGTCATTTGACGCATAAACAACGAAATTGCATTTAGGTAAAGCCCAAAAGGCCGTAAACTGAGCTGAAAAGTCTGCTTAAATTCAATTCCCCTTTATCACCCTTCCAAAATCAGGCAAACCGTCGACGAACTAATTAGAAATGGAGATCAATGCTGTAATCGGATTTTGAGCAAATGAAATTACAAGGCTCGCACTGCTGGCTGTTAATAAAAGCTAGTCAAAGCATAAATAAATACAAACATAATAATTTGTCATACGACAACGACAACAACTGGGAACAACTGGAAACAACACGACACGCAAGGCAATCATAAAATGTGCTTTTTGGGTTACCTTAATGTGATTGTCAGGCCACATGTAAGCAATGAAAGCAGTCGATTAACACCAACACAAACACACACACACACACACAGAGACAGAGACAGAGTGAGAGAGCGAGATGACATCTTATATGTATGTTAAAAGGGCATATAAAGTATACGCCTCGTGTGTGTGTGTGGCGACAAAAGCGGCCACCGCAAAGGTCCGTTTAACTTAACGTTTCCCACGCGAGCAACAACACAGCAGCCATTCACAACCCCAACCACACACACACAGAGTGTCCTACACACCTGTTCAAATGAATGAGTGAATGAATGTGAACGTAAATGTGTGAATGTGAATGTCTGAATACCAACGTTGGGGAACTTTTGGCTAAAAGCGTTTTAAGTTGCGGCCGAGCGCTCTTAAAGTTGCTATATCGCCATGAATTGATGTTGCCCCGGAGAGGCATATACATACATAGTATACAGAAAAAAAGGAAATAAATAAGGCTAGCTAGTTAATTTTTAACAGCAAATTCAGAAATGTCTGCCGCACTTTATTTCCCATCGACATCGAATCGATGCATAGACATATCACAGTTGAAAGCTAAACTAAATTGATTAAGGCCAATGTGCAATGCCCTGTGGCGCTAATTGCCAACAACGTGGCGAGCGAAGGGAAGTGGCAAGTGGCAAGTGGCAGGCAACCTGCTGTGAGTGTGGTGTAAATGTGCGAAAATTGCAGGTGCCCCGTAATGATGCAGGAAATGAGTTAATGCGACGTCCCGTCCCGTCGCATGGAATCAGCCAGGCGTCCAGCTGAAGCTCAGTCAAGCGTTGGCCTGGCCAACTGAACTCTGGCCTGGTCTGTCCTAGTCTGGTCTGCTCTAGCATGGCCTAGTCGGGTCTGGCATGCAAAGCATAGTCAGTTGACTGGCAGGAGAGGGAAGCAGAAGCAGATGCTGTACGAGCATTGACGCCAATGTCATTATATGAAGCGCGCACTAATCAGCTTATCATTATTACATTGGCTCCTAACGAAAAAGAGAGAGAGAGAGGATTGGGGGCAGAGAGAGTGAGAGCCTGGGGCAATAAAAATGCTTGTAGATGAAACCTAAGCGCATTATCGTAGCATAGTTGCCGGACAGTCTTGGCCAGAACAAATGGTAACAAAATGACAGCCAGACGTAAAAATAAATCAATTAAAAGATTTTTCCCCAAAAGCCAAAAGGAAAGCTAATTAGCAAGCAACGCTAAGCCACAACAACAGCTGAATAAGGAATGAGGAATAAGCAATGAGGAGTGGGAAGTGGGGAGTGTGTGGGGGGCGTGGCTGGTCAAGCATATTGTGATGCCATTATCAGCGTATCATTAATTTAATGCGTGGCACATTAATTGCCGCATTGCGCATACGCAGCGTTGTGCGTGGACAAAGAAATGCCCCAAGATAGTTTTGCGGATAAGCCATAATGACCATCATAATAATGCTCTTCTATCTCGTCTTGATTATGTTTTGCCTATTTGTCTTATATTTATGTTGTTGTTGTTGTGGCTTTTGTTTTTGCTTTTGCAGGCAGCACAGCGAATCCGGATGCGAAGCGACTCTACGACGATCTGCTAAGCAACTACAACAAATTGGTGCGTCCGGTGGTGAATGTCACGGATGCTTTGACGGTCCGCATCAAGCTGAAGCTATCGCAGTTGATTGATGTCAATCTAAAGAATCAAATAATGACCACAAATCTGTGGGTGGAGCAGTCCTGGTACGACTACAAACTCAAATGGGAGCCCAAAGAATATGGCGGCGTCGAGATGCTTCACGTCCCCTCCGATCACATCTGGCGCCCAGACATTGTGCTCTACAACAAGTGAGTGTACTCTCAATATACATACATACATACATACATATATCTATTTTTTGTATATATATCTATTTTTTATCATACCTTTTGTTTGAAGACAAAATCTTTCATAACTTTAAAAAGTTACAGCTTTTTTAAACCAATTTAATTTCTCATGCAATACTCTATCATTTTATGTTAATGTACATATCTGAACGAGACTGTAACAGAAGCCTAACAGAGCCAAATAAAGTTAGCTGTTAATCGTCCCTTAAGCCGATTGCATCACTATTTAAAGCAGGGATGCCCAGCACCTATGCACACAGCGCTCATTTGTTTTTGTATTGCACATAGGATATGGGAAGCAATTGAGAATACACATTGGTAAGCTTCTGGTGCACATTGAAAAATTACACTAACAAATTTCGCACATTACGCTTTCGGTCTACTTCGTTGCTGGCAAAACAAGAACAAATTTTTCACTGTCTTCTTTCCGTCGACCTTCGTTGCTGGCAAAACAAAAACAATTGTATTGCGTCGTTTTGCTGTGGCGAATCGAATGTATTTTGTTGTTGTCTTGTCGTTTGGTGTACACCGAAAAAGAAGAAGTTTACTTCGTTGTGAAACGTGTGACGCTTGTGTTTTTTTTTGAAGAAACATGTTCCTATTTTTTTTCTGTGTACACATAGAATTGAAAAATACTTTCGTTTCATGTGTGCGTGCGCATTGTTTTTATTTGTATTGGTGCGTGCACATCCATAAGGCAGCTTTGGGCACCCCTGATTTAAAGTATGAATCACAACGAAATGTTTTTACTTTAGATAGACTTACAAATTAAATGCAATTGTAATTAAACTTCAATATTCAATATTTTAAAGCTTCTTAAGGACGAAAAAGTGAAAAAGTACGACAGTTAATATTTAGATAAAAATAAGCGGCCATCTGTAAGCAATTTCAACAACACAGAAGTTTATACCAACTATTTACAAATACCATCTTAATAATTGTATTTTTTGTTGTTTATTTTTTAAATAGTGTCAGGAATTTTCTAGTGGCCCTCCATACAAAATGTAAATATTTGGTTGATTAGAGATGGAAATAAGAAAGGCTTTAACTTTAAAAGTTTAGATTAATTTAGTTTTTATAGGGCCGTTTTTTCAATATATGTACATACATAAAAATATTATCTGCGATGTAGTTTAACATTAATTTCTTTACATTTGACGTCAAAATATTATTTCAATAGTCTTTAGATACTTTTTTTTAGACATTACTAACAAAAAGTGTAACTTTATTTATTGGCATACTAAATAAAATGCAATCTATTCATTTTGCATATCGTTATTAACACACTAACAGCGCCGATGGCAACTTTGAGGTGACGCTTGCCACAAAAGCGACACTCAACTACACAGGACGCGTCGAGTGGCGACCTCCGGCAATCTACAAGAGCTCCTGTGAGATTGATGTCGAATATTTCCCCTTTGACGAGCAGACATGTGTCATGAAGTTCGGCAGCTGGACTTACGATGGATTCCAGGTAACTCGCAAATTCACAGCCCCTCATATTCCAAGTCCTTACGAGTTAGCCCAAAAAGTTAGCACCGCACAAAATGGCCAAAAGAAAGTTACCAAGTACTTGTACTTATTGCCACGTTCCGCTCACTTTATTATACTTTCACCAAATGATGCACGAAATCGACAACAAATTGGCACTGTTCAAAGTTCTCCTTCAAGTTTGGCGAGGACAATGCAAGAAAGAGCGAACAATTTATACAAATGTCATTTTGATTCAAAGCAAAATCAATTGATTTCCAACTTCATTCCCTTGCCTCATTTATTTATACATTTTTCTATTCGTTTTCTTCAAATTTGCAATGATTTTAATCAAATCCTTCTATCAATTATTATTATTTTATGTATTTTCATTAACTATACATTCTTCAAATATTTTTCCCTTAAAATACTTATGTAATTCTAAAATACTGTATCAAGTATTGTATTAATTTGGTTTTTAGAAAATGAGCGTATGTTTATAAATATTTCCCGTTTTTAAATCATTTTTGAATCAAATATCATACATGACTAACATTTTAAAATTTATTTTTTAAATTTCAATATTGATCTGATTTAAATATAATGTATAGAAATCTTTCTACCAAATGAGAAATCTTCAACTCTTATAATTCCTGTTAAAGTTGTTTAAAAATAAATCTGCATTGTACAAACTTGTACAAAAAGCCATAATACACTTTTGTCACCTCAGTCATCAGTCATAAAAAGCATATATATGTTTACGTTTTGTATCTATAAATCTACTCTGTATATGTAGGTGTGTGTGCTCGGAATAGAAAAACACCGAGTTATCGGATTGCGTATTAGAATTGAGCTTCATTTTGCGCCTCGGAGAAAATTATTTTATTTCTAGTTGTTTTTCCCATGTTATTTGCACTTGGACATATTGTGGTCCTGTGTGTCTGTTGTGTGTTGTGTGTTTGTGGGTTGTGAGTTGTGAGAAGCAGGCAGGCAGAGCAGGTCCTGCGGCTGGTTTAGTGGCCATAAACCGAAATTTGCTCATAATTCGCTGTTCTGGCATAGAAATTCTCACAGTTTACGGCCGCCACACACATGAACTTGCCACACATAAAACTGTCTCTGGCGATTTGACAGCACACAGAGATACAGACAGACAGCGGCAGGGAGAGAGAGAGGGAGTGGGAGAGGAAGAGTAAGAGGGAGAGGGAGAGAGTTGGCACCCAAGGGACAATATGGTAGCTTGACACCTGGCGGCGAATGGCAAATGGCAATGACAAAGACACGGCAACAGGAGCAGGCCTCGTTAAGTTCTTGCCCCCTGTGCCGAGTTGCACTTGGTGTGCGGCATTGCGGCATTACGACGGCATGTGGCATGTGGCAAGCAGCTTAACGCTTGCCACCCGCCTTGCCAGCGACTTGGCAGCTAATGAAGTGGCATTAGCGAGGCGTTGCAACTACTCGTTGCTACTTTGCAGCTCAGCGCAAATGAGCCGACAAATGGCCCTCAGCACTTTCCCTCTTCCCCCTTCCCTTTACCTCTCTCCCACCTCTCTCTGCACTCCTGCGGCAACTCTTTAAGATCTCCCTGCTTCTCAGGTTAACCGCATGCGGCATGCTCGGCATTTCGCCATACTACATACATACATATACTAAACATAAAAAGTCATTCTCAATGTTGCGATACCTGTCGCTGTTGCCTGAAGCGTGCTCGTAATGTTGTTGCCGCGGCTTTAATCAAATCTTGTTAGCTTCAAGCATCCCACATTGTATGCAGCTCTATGTGTGTGTATGTGTGTGTGTGTGTGTATTTCATGCATCTCTCAGCTCAGTTATGTTATGCAATTCCCCCAGCTGAGGGGACAAGCAAATTGCACAAAGCTGCTTCGTAATGCAGCACACAGGATTGCTTGTCATTTGCATAGCTCACATAGAAGATGCACACACACTCACACACACATCAACACATACGAGAACCGAATGCATTGGCAGCCCTAGCGAATTGCCTCATGACCAGTTGCACTTCAGCAAGGCAACACTCAACGTGAATGCAGTGAGAAATGCATATCAAAACATCCAAAAAGAGTTGAACGGGAAGAGAGAAAGATACCGAAGTAGAGAGACAATAAGAGAGAGAGAGAGATAATGAGAGCGCTTAACATGCCTTATTGAAATACTAGTGATATTCCTGAAACAGATTCAGATTTGACTTTGATTATATTTAAGCACATCTCATTCAGTTATTAGATTATATTGCATTAATCACAACAAAAAAGAAGCGAAAATATCTGCAATATATAAGTAGTAGAATTAAATACTGCTATTTATTTATAGTATAGTGTTTTAGTTGCACCTCAAAAAAGATCAGCTCCTTTTTATATATCCGTCTCCCTGTGTGTTCAATACTGAAATAACAGAAGAGTGTAAGCAAACGCCAAGTCTGGCCAAGAAATTTTATCGAAATGAACACATGTTATTCAATAATAGTCTAATCGCAATCTGCTGATTACTTGAAAGCTTTTCGAGTCACCATGTTTTCTTTATTTACTGCCAACACTACATACACATAAGATCAGAACTTAATAAAAATCAAATCTGAATCTGATCACTTCGGACGGCAGTCCACGCCAGTGACGAAAGCAGCACGAAGGGTGCGAAAGGCGACAATGTCTAATTTATTTTGAAGTTTTTAGTGGCCTTCCGAAAATGAGATGAAAAGTCAGTTTGTATGTATGTTTGTTTGTTTGTTTGCTTGTTTGTTTGTTTGTTTGTTTGTTTGTTTGTTTGTTGGTTTGTTTGTTTGTATCAAAGTGTTAATATAGCTTAAAAGGGCAAATGAGGACTTGTTCCCGATCAAAAATCTAGAATCTTTTGTTCTACGACTTTTTTTGAAAAATCGCAAGTTTAGCGGGAATTAAATTTTTGGTAGTCGGCACTGCGCAAAAATGTTATATTTATTAGGTATGAAGAATTTAGTGCAATGTGTATGTAAAACTAAATATTATTCGACACAAAGTTGGATATCAGAAGTTTTGGGACATTAAAATGTTTTCGTCACCAGGCTTTTACCTCGTAAAGAGGTTTTTTAAATAGTTTAGAAATATCCATACTATCTTACAACCATTATCCACAATAAAATTTTAAAAGGATACAAAGTCTTTGCGACAATATCTTTTGGTTCGTATAAATACATAGTTTTCACTTGTAAAATTAAAATAAAAAATATAAAATTTTCAAAATGCGATCAGAAACGGTTTTCAGCGGCTCGGACATAATAACAACCCCTACTGTGGAATTTTCATATTGCACAATTGGGGGAAAGTGAATTTTAATAAATCTCTGATACGCAAATTCATCGAAATAAGTTTAGAAAAGAAACACAGACGCACACACACACACACTCAGAATTAACAGGCAGCTGGCATTCATTTGCTAAAAAGCCAACGTTCATTTGGTATTAAAAGACGAGGTGCTAACAATATTTGACACGTCACGACACGTCACGACATGCTACGACACGACACGGCAAGCACAAAACGTGTCTACTTGCTGTGATTGTGCGTGTGTGTGTGTGTGTGTGTATGTGTAGTTGTCACTTACAGCAATTGTTGTCGCTTTCAACACCTCATTATTTGTGGCCAGATGTGGAGAGAGAGAGAGAGAGAGAGAGAGAGAGGAATTTCTTTTGTGGTGCGCATAAATCAACCGCAATAAGCGGTATCAACAGAGCCATTTCATAAAATATTTATAAACTCTCTTGGGGCAGCAGGACAGGCACACATGCATACGGAGAGAGAGAAAAATAGAGGAAGAGAGAGGGGGAGAGAGAGAAAGAGAGAGAGGGAGAGAGCTTAAGCTGTTTATTTCATTGTGAATTGAAAGCATTTACAATTGTTTGTCTGCTGTGTCTTTCTCTCTCTCTTTTATTCTCTCTCCCTCTATTTCTCTTTCTCTCTCTTTCTCAATCTCTTCTTGCTGCTCATGTTACCTCTTTGTCGCTCTCATTCTCCGTTGGTCCTGCCATCTTTCAATGTCGGAAATATTTCAGTAAATCGTAACTTCCTTATAGTGAAATTTCCGCTACCACTTAAAATAACAATTTCCGCTTCAGCAGTTTCAGTTACAGTTGCAGTTGCAGCTACGCTTACAGTTACATTTGCAGTTGCAGTGCTTGCACCTGGCAAGATTCACCCACATCCTGTCTGATTATAGTTGTTGTTGTCTTTGTTGTTGTAGTTGTTGCTGCTGTAGTTGTTGCTGCTGTAGTTGTTGCTGATGTAGTTGTTGCTGCTGTAGTTGTTGCTGCTGCCCGTTCATGTTGAAAGGCAACAAGCGTCGATTGCCTAATTTTATGTTGCGAAAGCTGAATATGCTTGCTCGCTCTTGCACTAACTCTATCTCTCTGTCTCCCTCTCACTTTCGCTTTCACTTACTCTCTCACACTTTGTACCTGTGTGTGAGTGTGTGTGCTCAAGTTCATAGGCTCAATTTTCACACTTGATTTTGCACAAAACGACGTCATTGTGGCTCCTTCCCTCACCTTTGCTACTTGCCTTACCCCTTCCCTTCCCTTCCCTTACCTCACCCCTCAGACATCACTCAACGCGACTCGACTCGACCCAATTCGAGCTCCCATCGCCACTTACAAAATCGAATTAACGTCACTTTTCAAATTTCACGCTTTTCTCATCGCACACCTCTACGAGCAAAAAAAGTGCCCCCTTCCAACCTGTTCCCGCCTATCTCTTTCTCTCACGCTCTCTCTCTCTATCGCTCTCTCTCTCTCTCGCTTTTTCTATGCAAGCTCATTGAGGCGTAAACAGCAGACAGACGAGACAGCACCGTAAAAATCCCCAAACGAAAATCGAAAACCAAAAACCAAATGGGGAAAAATTATCATGCAGTTGCCGAAGTTCTCAGGCAGCATCACAAACATACACACACAGACACAGACAGACTTTCCTAGTTACACATGCACATACACTAACTAGCAGAATAGAACATATAAATTTGTGTACTTGCATCAATTACAATATAATATTTGCTCATTGATAGCATTTCACAGGTTTGTTCCACACATCACTTTCTCCGCAATTTCACGTAAGACGATTAAGAATTTTGGACCAAGCTAAAATATTGAATAAAGCCAGGTTCTCTTCTAGCAGTTTCAAACTGAAAAAAAATAGCATACCTATTAGGGCATTTAGTTCTGAAAAGTATTGAATTTTACAAAAATAAAAAGACTTAAAATTGTTTAAATTTACAATACATTTTTTTCCTTGGGTAAATTTAATTTGCACAATTTAATTAACAATATTTTAAGCACATACTATGTGAAGTAGATATGAAATTTACAGAACTGAATTTGAAAGAATAGTTTCAAAAACTACATTCAGCAGACATTTTAAAGCATTAAAGCTTTGCTTCGCAACTTTAAGTTATGTTTGACGCTATAGATATTTTTATAAAATTCAGTCAAAAGTAAATCAAGCAATGGCGTGAATACAGTTGAACTGAAGAATTAGACAGTTCTTCGAATGAAAGAAAATATAATATGTAGCTAAAGAAATCCAACAAAATAATGCAATGAAATGAAAACATTTATTGAAATAAAAAGTGAAAACATGATTTTTCGGTCATTTGAAAGTTTATTTAGTAGATAAAGTAACAGGGGCAGGGAAATTCGAAATAATCACAAAAAAATTTTAAGTTTCTTTATATCCATTTTAAGAAATGGAAATAAAACAAAAAATTGTATAAGCCAACTCTAAGCCTTTTTCTTTTAGTCAATAAATATGATACAATATCATATATATATATTTTTTTTTAATACATATATTTTAGAATTTTTCCCAGTTTTGTACTTTCGCCGTTTAAGTTCTCGCATTGTTATTATTTTAATTTGATATTTATTGTTTTATTGAAATCATAATATAGCTTGCAAGCAGTTGTGTGGCAAGTTGTGTGGCATAGTTGCAGCTGCCACTTGATGGCAGTGTGGTTAACATGAGGCAGCTGCTCGTTGCATGTCCTGTTCCTGTTCCTGTACCTGCATTTGACAGTGCCTGGCATGCCAATTCCAGTGGAGTCCTTTGCCACACATCCTTTAGTTCAACTCCTGTGAGTTGCAGCTTCAATCGTGCCGAACTCTGAAATGAAATTGAAGTGCTCACTTGGCCAAGCGAAGCAATTCGGCTTCAACTCTGTTCAATCTATGCGATTTTTGTTGATTTCTTTTCTTTTCATTTTGTTTTTTTTTTTGTTTTGCTGAAATGCAGTGTGTGCCACGCCTACTTTGGGCACAACTCCTTTGCAGGTCAATAATGTGCGCTGTCAACGTATGTACTCCTGTAGAGTCCTGTAATTGTCTAATCACTCACTTTGTCTCTTACCATCTCATTCTCACTTTCTGTCTCTCTTTCTCTCTCTCTTTCTCTCTCTCTCTCTCTCTCTCTCTCTCTCTCTCTGTCTATGTCTGTCTATGTGTATTTCAGGTGGATCTGCGTCACATCGATGAACTGAACGGCACCAATGTTGTCGAAGTGGGCGTGGATCTGTCCGAGTTCTACACGTCCGTTGAATGGGATATACTTGAAGTTCCTGCAGTGCGGTAAGTTTTCTATGCAACAACAACAACAACAACAGCAACAACCAACAACACAACACGACAAATCTACAAAATGCCAACATGCAAGTGCAACACTAACAACAGCAACAACAACAACAACAACAGTTTGGCAGCTGCTTTGGCAACTTTTGGCCGCTGTCACAAAACACAAACACAAATCTTTCGAATGTCAGAGCATTTTGCACAGGTCAAGGATGCCAACAGGACATCAACAACAACAACAACAACAACAACATCCAAGACAGGGGCCAGAGCAAGAGGAAAACGACGACGACAAGTTGCTGATGATGAGCTGCAAGTGCAAACTCTGAAAACTGGGCGCTTGTGTGGGCGTGTGGGCGTGTGGGCGTGTCCCCCTTTTTAGTTTACCGCCAATATTTACACTTGTACATGAGGCGTCGACTGTTTCTCTTTTATTTTTTTTTTCGAGCCTCCGCTTCCCTCACATTCCGTCTCCCTGTCTCGCTCTCTTCAGTCTGAAATCGCAAGTCTTCCGAGTCGGCGAAAAGTTTTTAAATTAAAAAACTTTGGCGCCGGCTGCCAAAGGAGCAGCTCCTGGTCAGGAGTGAGTGTGTGCTCCTGTGTTTCTGTGTGTTACGCGAAAACAACGTCAGCTAAGGCCAAAAGAGGTTGTTGTTTAATTGCCACGCCCACATTGCCACTAACTGCACAATCCGACGACACAACATGACATGACAGACACGATGCGGCCCACGCTTGTGTGCACACATTAGCACAATTTACACACACACTCACACGCACACACTCACACACACACACACAGAGAAAGTGAACGGGGGCAATGGGTGTGACTCTAATGCGTTTAGGCCAAGACAAAAGCACAATTTTCAAAGAGTTTTTCGACGATTTCATTGCGCCTATGCAAAAGTGGCAAAACAATGGAAAAAAATAATTGCCTCCTTTGAAGTGAGAGGCAGCGGGTATTGGCAGCTTAAAAAGCAGCACACACACATACACACACGCAAACACAACCAAAAAAATATACAAAAGATACATTCACATAAGACGAATATTTCTAAACGATAATAAGGCTGATTGAATAAGTGTCTTAATTATATCATGGAGCTTTGTGATTAATATGTGAAATCCATTTTTAAGACCTTCTTAAAACTTACATTGCCAAGATTAAAACCTTTTAGTTGGAAGCTTCAAATACCAAATTACATGTCCAAAATCTGAATAAGTCAAAGACAAAAAAAAAACGCAAGCATTATTTTAATACGTATTTTTTTATGATTCTAGATTTTGCTCTTATTTTTGATGGTTTTAAGATCATTTATGCCTTATGACAAATGAAATTTCTTATATAAATATGTATATAAATAATTATAGAATTATAATAGAGTTAATTTAAAAAATTAAATATAAAGAAGGAGTATTTAAAAATGCTAAGGTATCTTAAAACTACTCATATATTTTGTAGCTTAAATTCCTCTGTTGTTCTTTTGTTTGGTTAAACTCAGCTATACGAGAATTTGTATGGCTTAACAATGTAGAAAAAGTTGTGTACAATGCCAATTTGAATTGCTTTATTACAGGCTCAAAAAGAGTTACAAATGAATGAATGGGAAGCCAAACAGAAACAGAGACTATCGTCAGAGATTTTAGCCTCGTTCAAAAGCTCTTCAATTAATTAAGGCATTATTTTTGAGATGAGGCAATTCCAGTTGCCGCTTAGCACGATATTTAATTACGAATACTTTATTAAAATTAAACCTGACAGAAAAAAGAGTTTTATGCAATTTTTTAAAGGTTTCCCCTGCATATTTCCATTGTGGCCATAGACATCATCAACATTTCTAAGGGTGCGCTGAAAAATTGCTGACAATTTGCAGATTACCTGACAGAAATCTCTTCAACTCTCTCTCTCTCTTTTTCTCCCTCACTACCACTCGCTCCCTCTCTCGATCATTAAGCCACAGCATGTGTGTGTATGTGTGTGTGTGTGCTTATGACCATGGCCCATACAAAATTTGATTACATTCGCGACGCTTTTACAATATTTTTTTTGTTACCTTGCCATTTATCCAGTTGAACACCTTGATTAAGTCCTCCACTTCCGTCTGTCCCGCCCCCTTTCCCCTCTCTTTCTCTCAATCTTTCCCTTTTTTTATGTGCGCAACTTTGTAAGATTTGCCCGCGGGCAACGCAACCGAAATGAAATTTAAGAGCAAAACAAAAGATCCTGCTCAAAATGCCATAAAAAAAACCCAAAAAAGATGAAGAAAAAAAACGAAGAAATTGGCGACAAAACGCGCAGCCAACAAAAAAAGCAGCGACAGCTCAGCTAACGATTGTTTCTGGCTATGTTATTGTTGTTGTTGTTGGTTGTTGCTGTTGCTGTTGTTGGTTGTTACTACCCTTCTCGTTGTCGTTGTCGTTGGCACGCGAGCCAGCCACAAACATGTCGCGACGCACGACGCCGTTTCGGGTGTCCGTGAAAGTGTTGTTTATGCCCCAGGAGCTCAAAGGACACACACATTTGCACACACACACACACAGAAGTCATAACAAAACTCAAGCAAAAAGTGCTCACCTGCTGCGTGTGGAGTGCAAAAGTGCAAGTAGCATTTACCACAAACTAGAGATGGCCGAGAGTGACACACAAACACACACATACACTGGTAAAACCCCTCTAGTGCAGCTGGCGCAGTAACTGTCTTTTCGTCGACCCAGTACTGCTTATTTTTCGGCGATGCGTCGTGTCGAACATGATTGAAGCCGAGCGCTTAACAGGGAGAGAGAGAAGCGTATGCTCTACTGTTCTTTATGAAAGTGTGTGCTCTGTTTTGCTTTTCTTTTTTCCCTTTTCCTTTGTCTAATTTTCGGCTAACATTTTTGGCACGCGTTTGACATTTGATTGGGATTGATTTGCACAATAATGTGTAAAATAATTTGTGTGGATAAGTGGATTTTAATTTATTGTAAATAAAAGCAAAGGTAAGTGTTGTTGTTAATATTAATATGTTGGTTGGAGAATATTGTTCTTATTTCTCTATATTATTTCAGACAGCATTCCGGATTCCGCTAGTGGCGATTTAGAGGAGCTGCGCCTCGCCCTTGTTTCTCAGAAAAAAAATTACTTAAAATATAGTTTATTCATGTATTATAGTTAATATAAAATAAAGAAATATTAAAAAAATATATTATTAACTGTACAGGAGAAGGATTTTTCTTAGCCCTGAAATGCCCAGCCCTGCCTTAAGGTGGGATTAACAAAAATCCATTTCAATTACTATAATTTTTGTTTGTTCAAAATTTATTGCACATTGTTGCATAACTTAATAATCACGACGAATTCAGTTTCTGAGAGAGATGGGAATATGCGTAAGTTTTTGAACAGGTAGATTAAATTGAATACTATAATTAATGGACAGGTAATTTCAATCATAATAATTTAATGATCATATTCAGAACCTACTGGATGACCTTAAAAGTTCTTTATTTCCAAAGGAATGAATAATTCCTGAGTCAAATAATTTAAATTAATATTTATTAAGTAGAATACATACATTTTTCTTTTACAACTTTTAAGTATGTAATTATTATGGATTCAGTTGAGAAAAGTTTTGAACTGATTTCACTTTAACGAATAGTTTGCATTTACTTCTTTTTATAAAAGCAGGTGTGTAACTTAAGCCTAAAAAATCACATCTCTAGCACAGACATACATCCTTATTGCGTTAATCTGTAGCACGCACTCTCACACACACGTAGAGAATGACAGATACACACGCACTTGCTCTGAACTGTTTTAGAGTTGCGTGCCAAAGCAATTGACAATAAATCAGCGCAGTAACTTTTTCTAAACTCTTTTAGAAGCTGGAAAATCTGAATGAGTAACAGGATAAGAAGCATCGCATCTTTTGCAGTCGTAGGATAGCCTACATACATTTCCCCCTTTACAAACACACACCTCCTTCGATAGAAGGGAAAACTATGCGTTAATTTTATGGCTTTGTGATTTCAGTTGTTGCCTGAGCAATGTCGACTTTGCTCAGGTGTCGTCCTAGCAACTGTATCTCAATTATACCCAAAATATAGAGGACAGAGCTAAGTTCACGAGCAGATACTCTGTAGATACCGACAAATAGCTGCAAAATATTTCAAACTAAAATATATACAGAATTTTCGGCTACTGCTTCGCTTGCATTTTATTAAGTTTTTTTCGTTGCATTTATTGTGTGAACTATAAAATATTTAGAATATAGGAAGAAGATACTATAAAATGATACATTATTGTGTGGAAAAACAATTCAAAACTGCCACAAATTTAAGTTAACCAGAAATTACAAACGGAAAACTTAAGTTAGATTATCTCCTCAAACGAACACTGAAAGCACTTAAATTTAAATTTCGGTTCTTATTTCTTTAACTTATTGTGAAACCTCGTATTTGTGTATGTTCCAACTTTACCCCAGCATACTATATAACAAAAAAGATGAGAAATTGTCAAATGGGGAAATCTGCAGTGAAATGAATATATTTACTAAAATTTAATTGAAACAAAATATGTCGGATGATTGTAAAAGTAGTGATTATATTGTGTGCATTTAAAGGAAGTATTTATTGTAAATAAAGAATGGATATGTAGTGGGCAACAGAGCTCACTGAACTGCCGAATATATTATGGCGAATTCGAGCATGAATGTCGGAAGAATTACATTTAAAACTGTCAGTAGCTTACAATTTAAATAACATCCCAATAAATTTTGATTAACAGTTTTTTTTTTACTTTTATATTTATTTATAATAGTAGTGAGTCTCATCACTATTATATTTTTCTATTAAATGTAAAATATTATATTTGAAAAAAAAAAAATTTAATTTGGTATATTTATAAATAATAGTATTCAATCTTACCTCACTTTCCGAGTAAAAGTAAAAATATTCATGCTAAAATTGTTGATTGTCAGAAATAAATAATTAATTCAGAAAATATTCTATTTACAATACCAAAAGATTGTTAATAGCTGCTAACGCTTTGCTGCACATAGTTTGTGTACAGGGTATCTCATGTATCAGTCTCTTTGGGCCAATTCAGTATCTGTCTCTGTCGCTCAGTTAGTCTGTCTGTCAATCAGCATTTGATTGCAGTGCTCTCGGTGCCTAACTGAAAGGGGCGTATGTACGTGCTCTACCCCCTATCTCTTTCCCCCTCACCCTCCCGCTTCCATCATCACTACCCCTATCGTGCCACGCCCCTTCGCTCAGCACTCAGTGCTCGGCGCTACACGTGGGCGCCTGAGTTAATTTAACTGTCGATGTTGATGCGCATTAAAGTGAATGGTGGCAGGGGGCAAGTGATAAGGAGTAAGGGGCAACCGGGGAAGGGTGGAAGGCAGTCGGGTATGGACGTAAGGCCGAAGAGGCGAAGGGGAAGCTGCCACTGCGATTGCCACTGCTTCATGGCAAAATTGCGCTACGTGCTGTGAATTGTGTTGCAGCATTTTAGGCGCAGCCTCCGACAGCTGCAGACAATGAAAGAACGCGCCTACGTCTCCTGCCCCGCTCTCAATCCCTACTCCCACTCCCACTCTCACTCCATCGACTCGTCATTTGTCTCCACCTTCTGCTTTTTGGCCCACACATCTAAGGGAAAAAGCCGCAGTAACGTCCGCCTTTGGTTTGTGTCACGCACTTGTGGCATAATTTACTTAAGACTGCGGCACAAATACAACACACAAAAACAACTCTTACAACACACACACACAAATACATTGTATACATACACACGTGGCAACGGCTGTCAACTTTTTAATTCCTGTCAATGATTTGAGCCCCTTAAAGCTTTTTGTTGTTGCTGTTTTGTTGCATGAGGCATGCGGCATGTGGCAAGTGGCAAGTGGCAAGCAGATAGCTGCTTGTGGCCTAATGCCACAAATGTATGTATGTTCAGGAAATCAAATGTGGCTCTTAGCTGGCAAATGTCGGCCCAACTTAACACCCCTCTGACTTTTGCTCTGCATTAGTTTTCCGATCATTATAAGATCGCGAGAATTTTTCAACCATAGTTTCAGAGATAAATAAGATCAATATGTGAGATAGTATCTTAATTATTTAACAACCATAGTATATGTGATAGATATATGTGATAGATAATATGTGATAACAACTATGATTTCAACAATAGTTTCCGAATTACTATCAAAAAAATAATAAACAATACAAGCTGGTAAAAAACCAATGAACCATTTTTTCTTAATTCTTTAACTGCAAAATTTAAGGTTCTAATTTAATTTCTTTTTAACATTCCAAAGAAGGTTTATAACTTCCACAGGTTTCAGAAACTTCTGAGCCCAAAATTTTAGTTTGAAACTTGATTTGATTACAAATAAAAGAAATACTTAATTTTACCAATTGTTTCCCAAATTTCGTTGATTTTGAAGCTCACAAAAAGAATTTAAGCCAAAATAATACTAAACGAATTTATCTTAAGATTATGACTATGAAAGTATGCATACACAGAAAAACAAATCCGGGATATTTAGCACGAATTCAATCCGAAACGATGTCAGAAGTGGGGTAATCTCGGATTTTCTTAAACCAAGTATGAAATACTTTCAATCCCGAATTCAATCCTGAAATTCTTAAATTCAGGCAAAAAAAGTAATGTTTTTTGTTACATTTAAACTTTTTTTTTTAATTTTTTTTTAAGATTAATTTAAATTTTTTTTTTACATATTTTTTTTCTGTTTTAAATATTTTTTTTTAATTTTTAAACTTTTTCTTTAAATTTTTTTTTTTTTTAACATTTTTTATTTAAATTTTTTTTTAAACATTTTTTATTTATTGTTTTTTTTTCTTTGAACATTATTTTTTTAATGAAGGGAATTGTTTGAATGCAATTGACTGGGGGGAATCGAACCCAGGTATTTTTCAAACAGTTCAGCGACTCTAACTACTGAGCCACCGAACCCATTGAAATGAGAGAGGCAGAGAGAGAATCAAGTAATTTGGGCTTATTTTCCCATTTTAATCCCGATATTGACCTGATTGTTCAGTTTAATCCTGGAAACATACTTAAAAAATGCAGGCTTAAATTAGGTATTTTAGGCTTGATTTTAGAACGGCATTTTTTTTTCTGTGTAGTATTTCATTATATCCTTTTCCTGTACTTCTAATTACCTTTCCATGCAACAGCGAGACTATCCATATACTTATATATATACAATATTGAAAACTCTTCTTAACCAACTTTAATTATATCATGACATTTCTTTGGTCTTAACAACTATTCACTTCAAATTTCTTAAGCTTTCCGAATTCCAATGCCTTAACAGGCAATGAGTTGGCCCTTTACACCTATTCCGATTGCCTCTTCATCTATCTCATTCTCATTCTTCTTCTCGTTTCCCCCTTCACCCTGTTAACTGGTGTTGCTCCCCCAGCGGCTGTTTTTGTCTAATTGCCGCAATGCGTCGTGCGTTGCGTTGCGTTACATCGCACAAAATCAACATGCCAGTCACATGAACACGTAGCTTACTCAAGCTCCCTTTTTGCTTTACCTCCCTCCCTTCCCCTCGTCTAACTTAACGACAGACACATTTACTTTCACTTTTACTTTCACTTTTGTTTGATAGCTTGATTACAAGGTTCCTTTCCATCGATGCGCCTGATCGATTAAAACCATAATTAGCAAACTTTGAAGTGAGCCAAGAACACACAGACCATATTCACCCTCGTCACTACCCTTTACCCCTACACAGAAAAAAAAAGCCATTCTAAAATCAAGCCTAAAATACTTAATTTAAGCCTGCATTTTTTAAGTATGTTTCCATGATTAAGCTGAACAATCAAGCCTATATCGGGATTAAAATGGAAAATAAGCCCAAATTACTTGATTCTCTCTCGGCCTCTCACATTTCCACTGCACTATAGGTCAAATGGACACTTTTTCTGATATAAATTAATAGCTCGTAGGCTTATCGGGTTTTCCGTGTAAAGTTTTTTGGATACCATTCTAGATCGAATTTGGAAATAGTTTTGAAAAAATGGGCGTGGCACTGCCCATCAACGCCCCTAAAAAAATATATATGCAAAAAAATATTAAAATTTTTTTTTTTTTTTAATAAATATTAAAGTAATGTTTTTTTTATATTTTCTAAGTATATTTAAAATTTTTTGTTTTTTATTTCAAATTTTTAGAAGCATTTTTTGAATTTTATTTTCGGAGAGTAGTTAGCCTGTAACTAAAAAATCTATTTTTTTTTGTTGTCTGTGTGTCGTAATATCAATAACATCGATATAATATTTAAATTAACGTACAACAGCATCCACTCCATCAGTTTTTCCTTTACTTTTCCGTTGTGCTTCAAGTAGACCGGCATTGCTTACATATAGGTTATGTTCTAAAAAGTTAAATTTTGGGAGAAGTGGGAAAAGGTGGGAGATAAACTTAACTGTTATGAGTTCACAAGGAATTACTCTACAACATGTATATAGTCACTTCGTAGACAAGTCTAGACATTTTTTTAAAACTCTTCCCAAAAAATTATTTTTTGAACGTCACTTTATGGACACTTACTACAGACAACACGAACAATACCAACAGGACAGATCTACCAACATAATGTACAAGCCACATTGATCACTATTCATCACAATTTGTATTAAAAATTTTAAATTTAAAGAAACTAGAGCCACTTGAACTTCAATCAAAATATTTGCACAATTTTTAAACTGCACGTTTAACAGCTGTTAACTTAACATTTGAATGCAATGTAAACATTTCTAGTATGCAACATTAAAATACAATGTATTCCTAATAGGAATGTAAGAAAAGTTTTTTAATTTGAATACTGTTACAAAACTAGTTTATATCAGAAAAAGGGTCCATTTGACCTATAGTGCACTGGTTCGGTGGCTCTGTGGTTAGAGTTGCCGTCCTGTTTGAAAAAAACCCGGGTTCGATTCCCCCAGTCAATTGCAGTCAAACATTTCCTTCATTTAAAAAAAAAATATTTAAAAAAATCAATAAATAAAAAAAATGTAAATAAAATAAAATAAAATAAAAAAAAATTAAAAAATAAAAATAAAAAATAAAAACTAAAAACTAAAAAAAAAAAAAAATTAAATTTTGTTTAGTCTGAATTTAAGAATTTCAGGATTGAATTCGGGATTGAAAAAATCAAGTATTTCATACTTGGTTTAAGAAAATCCGAGATTACCCCACTTCTGACATCGTTTCGGATTGAATTCGGGCAAAATATCCCGGATTTTTTTTTCTGTGTACCCCCGACCCACTGAGATACTATGCTAAGACTTAAGAACTGGTAATTTCCATGCGCCTTTCGATTCGAGTTCTGCAACGCTGCGTCAAGCAAAGTTATTAAAATTCTATTACTTACGTCGGGACGTCAAATGCTTGTTCCTATTCAATGACCAAACCCACTCTCCCGTCTACCCTTCTCCTTCTCTCCTCTCTCTTATTTGTAAGGCACTGATTTCTGACGAAATCGAAACAAAACGACAAAACCAGCAAAAAAAAGAAAATAGATGAAGCAAAATAAAAAGAAAAGCACTCAAAAGCAAAAAAAAAAAAAAAACTTGGCACAAACTTGTAGAAATCAATCAACCGTTAGGCTCAGACAACCAAAGCCGTGTCCATCCCCATGCCTCCCTCTCCCCTCTCCCCGCTATGGGCTTAGTAGGTGGCAATGGTCGCCTAAGGGTCGCCGCAGTTTCAGCTTTGAAATGCCGCCGCCTTTAGCATCCTTCAGCATCCTTCGGCGTTCTGCGGCCATTTTATGTGGCATTCCTTTGTATCTCTCTCTCTCTCTCCTTCCCTCTCTCTCTCTCTTTGTCTCTTTATACTTCTCTCTCTCTTACTCTCTCTTGGCTTCTCTGTGCTCTTCTTTTTATGTTGGCAATCATTTAGTATTTATGCATTTTGTTCTTTGACTATGCCGACAATCCAACTGCCAATCAGAGTTTCGGCCATTTCGGTCAGTCGGCATCAGAATTTAAAATCTTTGGCTACCTCAAGAATGGGGAAAAGGGGAAGAAATTAGGGGAAGGAATCTACGTCCATCTGAGGCACTAGAACTACTCTGCTTTAGGCTTGTCTCGTGGCACATTTGATCCATTTCTCTGTCTCATTCTTGAGAGCACCATCAACTGCAGTAATTTGTGCAAGATACTATTTTGATGAATTCATTCACAAAATAGGAATCAATTATTTTATTTTCAGTTATTTTCGAGTTAATGTACTTAAAAATCTTTCGCGCAAAAATCGCATTGATGATATTTCGATGTTTTTTTTTACATTAATAGCTTTAATTATTTTAATCATACTTTATTTATTTTTTTGTTCACTATTTCCAAGTGCTACAAGTAGGGATACTTTTAAATTATCATATTATTATATTATTATTAATCTTCTAAATTTATCAGAACGTTTGGCTCAATGGTTAAGCTATGATTGCTTCAAATTATAATATTCTTAAATAGAATTGTATTCATTTCTGTTCCTAAGAGCATTATATGCAGTCCAAAACAAACCGTGGTCAGGATCGTCATCATCACCTTAATAAACAAATTATGTTTCCGGATCTTTTTGGAAAACATTTTTTAAATGGAAGGTTAAGGATTCAGAGAAGGACTTAGGAAAACTCATGTCTAGATTTGAGCGACGTAATTTGACTTGGTTCTGTAAAGCAAAGACTTCTCCATGGTTTTATTAAAACATCCAAAGCTATGGCAATATTTCCAATTTTTTTTTCATTTCGACTTTTATTTTTCTTTTCGAAAACTTGGCATTTTCATTTAGGGACTTTTGTATGGTTTTGCTTTCATTACGCATACGCCGCATGGCCCAAAGGCAGAGGGCATTGATGAATTGTTGCCATTGGCCTTTTGCTGCCGCATCCCGCTAGTCAAATCAACGGTTATTGTTGTTGTGTTGCGTTGTGTTTAGTTGTGTTGTGCTGTGTTGCTGCCGTTGTTGTGCCTACGTGGCGCCACCGTCGTCTCCGACAGCGACAGTGACAACAGCAACAACAACAACAACAACGACAACGGCGACGACGTGTCCAGACGTGCACAGACACGCGCTCGCATCCGCCCTCATGTGCTATGTCCCATCATCTGCTATTTCTTCTTCTTTTCCCCCTTTTTCACTCTGCCTCCCTCCCTCTCTCACTCTCTCGCACTCTTTCTTTTTCAAGCTCTGGTATTTGTTGTTGGCGTGTGGCTTGGCTTTGCCTATTTTATGATTTATTGTATGTTTTCCTCTGTCGCTTCAATCCCCAATCCCCAACCCCAACTCCTCTCCCTCCTCCCACTGTCGATCCTTACAACTAAACAACTAAGCAAACCAACACAGAGCTTATTACACTGACCTTAACTCTCTCTCTCTCTCCCTCGCTCTTTCGCTTTCTCTCTCTCTCTCTCACACACACACACTCACGAGTCGCACATAAGAAAAATGCCAACGCAAAAATATCTCAACTCGAACTTAAGTAGAAACTAGACTCTAGACTGCCGTCATCCTCGGTGGCAGGTAGCCAGAAGGTCAAAGGGCAGTGCGGACGGGAGGACAGGAGGAAGTGAAAAGGGAGAGAGAAAGAGACGAGAATGAGAAGTGGCGAATGATACGCAAGAAGCTCAATTGAACTGAAGTGTCCAGCTCATTGACTAAAGCCCCCTAAGTCGGCTAATACTTGTCTTTATTAATTTTTTTTTACCTGTACACTGTGCCAAAATGGGTACAACAAACTTAATCAAGTGTATGGAATGAATGGCAGCAGCAGGGTATCTGGGACTTTAGGTAAAAGAAAGAATTTTATTTTGATTAGTATTTAAAAAAATATATGTACGATTTTCCCATCATTTTTTTTAAGCTTCGCGTGGTTTGCTTTCTATATTATTTTTTTAAAGCAATTTTCAGACGATTCGAGAATTGTAATTATTGTTTGTTGCTTTTATCTTTCTTCCTGTTGCCTTTTTTATATTTATATCAGCATTTTGAAGAATGATCACTAGTTGTCTAAAAATAAAAATTATTTGGAATTTTACATTCGCATTACCTTTATTGTTATCTCCATGATTTTGTGTACTTTCCCCATATCTGAATATTAATTTTGGCTATTGGGTAAAGGATTAACGTCAATTTACAAGTTGTTCAAAAACACAAGCCAATTTTAAGGTTGAAAGGCGCTGGGAAAAAATTAAAAAACGGAATAAGCTTAAAAATATTATTTTGTTAAAATAGTTTTCTATCGGTTTGTAAAAGCATTTAAATATTATTGATATTATATCTCCTCTCACCTATAGGGTGTTTCTTCCTCACTCGTGTTTTTGTTTCCTTTTCAAGATTATTATGGATACTATAATTACTCTTGTTAAAATTCTTTCTTAATTGACTTTCTTCATATTTTTATACGTATCAATGATTTCGCATTATTTTCTACACTTTGTAGGCCTTGTATAAGAAATTATATTATAAACATATATCTTTAAATTCTTTGCCAGTTGCTTTCTTTTGTACTTCCTTCTCATTTTTAACTATCTAGGGTATTTCTTAGTTAACTGACTTGACGTATTATTTATCCTTATTCATTGCCCTTTCGTCTTTTTACCTTCGTTTTACACTATGTGATGCCCTATAAATAGCTCTTTAAATTCTTTTCACTTCTTCAACTTATGCTAGTTTCCTTTACTTTCCGCTTTAGCTTAGCCATAAATTGGGTTTTCCTTCGTACGACAGAGTGCGTAATAGTATAAGACCAAATATATTTGGCATTGGGGGTTTCCCTTATCCCGATCATCATCTGTCAATGGAGTCCTTTGCTGTTTTCCTCTTTCTCATTTTGTATATTTTTTCTCTCTATCTCTCACTCTGCCAGACTTTTGGTATAGGTTTGTTTTTTGCCCTCGATGGATTTGACTGACAGTTTTCAGTTTGCTTAGCAAATTATATTTTTATTTCAAACGTAACGATTTCAACCTTCGATATGTTGACCCTACTACAACCTCTTTTCCTCAGCTTGACCTCTCTCTCTCTCTCTCTCTCTCTGTCTCTCGCTCTCTCCTTCTCCTTCTGTTTCTGTAAAACACTTACAAATTTGTTCCTAGGCATATTTTATACTTGAATTGCTTTGGTCAGGGGATTGCAAGTTGTTTTTGTTTTTTCATTTTTATTTCGTCCTCATCATTATCCTTGAGCTCATCCAACGATTGCCACATACTTCATATGTCCGTCTGCCTGTCTGAGTGTTTGTATGTGTTTTTGTTGGTATGTAGAGTCAACTGCCAGAAACAGTTAGTTGACCAGCAAAAGTCCTACGAGGCTGCTGCCCTTCACTCTTTATTATTTATTTACAATATTTTCTTATTCAAAATGAAGCCGCAAGCCTCTCCGAATTATTGATGGCAAATATACAACACACACACACACACACACACACACAGGAGAGAGCTCTTGCCATGGTTCAATAGCCCCAGACCTCAATGGCAACCCGTTCCCGTTAGCTGTCAGCCATTTCTTTTTCGCCTCTTCCTTTCTCCAGTTCCACTTTTCCCGAGAGTTTTTCAAGTGCGGTCGCCAAAAAGTTCTTGACTCAATTTACCAAATTTGCTTGCTTTCTTTTTCGGTTGCTATGTTCCCCCCTTAACCCCCTGCTTCACTCGCTTTCTTCACCTCTTCTTGTCCATCTCTGTCTCTTTCGCTCTCTTTCTCTCTTCTTTATTTTTATTATTTTTGTATTCAATTTTTTTTTGGCAGTCAAAGATTATTAACTTTTAAATAATGTACACGACAAGAGGCAACAGGACAACAGGCGATGCCTACGCTGACGCCGACGCCGACGCTGACTGCGCTGCCAGCAAGTGTCAAGTTCATTAGCCAGCGCGACATTTGGTGAGGGGAGGGGAGGGAAGGGGACTGGGCTACAGTTTGACAAGCACTGTTTGCAGTTTGAGATTCAACGCAGTCTTTGAACAATTTTCAATATTTATCGTGCGGCTGATGATTTATGTGAGTTGGCGCCGCTATGTGTGTGTGTGTGTGTGTGTGTGAGTATGTATGCATGCATATACATATGTGTTTGTGTGTGTGTGTGTGTGTGTGTGTGTGCTTATTGGCGCTGCGGATGTGCTGCCAGCGGAAGCTGCAAACAACAGCCCTATAATAAATAAATATTTACGTCCTACGTGGTATATTCTAACCAATACTTCACTACCATTTTCTCTCTCTCTCTCTCTCTCTCAATCTCTCTCTGTCTCTCTCTCTCCCTCGCTCACTGACACTCTCTATTGGTATGTTTCTTCTTTCAGCAATGAAAAATTCTATACATGCTGCGATGAGCCATATCTGGACATAACATTCAACATAACAATGAGAAGAAAGACGCTTTTCTACACGGTCAACCTGATCATACCCTGTATGGGCATCAGTTTTTTAACCATTTTGGTCTTCTACCTGCCATCGGACAGTGGCGAAAAGGTGAGTGTGTTCCTCATCTAATATCATCTCATCTCCTTCCTGCTGCACTGCATCATCTCCATTGACCCAAAAATAAACCCGCAGCTGATGCTTCCACATTAATATTAATACATAAATATATACATACATACAAATGTATTATTTATTTATTTATTTATGTGCATACATATATGTACATATGTATGTATGTATGTATTTACATAGAGACAGTTTATTGGTTCTTCTTTGTTTTCTGACTCTCGTTTAATTTTATTTTTTTTTGCGCTCTCATCCAATTGCCATAATTTATTGCAGCGACTGTACATACACACATACATATGTATGTACATATACTTATGCGTAGACAGTTGTACACAAACTCTCGTCTCTCAATGTGCTTTTAATTAAAAAACAAAAAAAATAATTTCACACTCAAATGAAAATGAAAATGAAAATGCATTTCGACATTATTTTTATTTTTTACTATTTGCCGCCATTTAACTTTGAATAAATAAAATTACACGCAGTATTCAATTTAATGCGCTCACACATGCACATTCATGCACACACGTGCACGTGCACGTACGCACACGCACAAAAAACGACGCAGATGAACTGCGAGCGGTGAAAAACGCGCGCGATTTGCGGTTCTCTCTGCGCGTTTCTCAGCGCAATTCTTTGTGACGCGAAAGCGGCGGAAAAAAATGGTTGAAAAAAAATGACTAAGAAAAAAAAAGAAAATAATAAAATAAAACGGCATAATGCATAAATATAAATATTTACATGCTGCCGGGACTTATGAATAAATTACGGCCAATTTTCAAAATAAATAAAACGCAAAAATAATTTGTGTGTGCGCGGTTTTATGTTACTTCGCCGCTGACGTCGCCGTCGCCGTCGCGCCGCTGCTGCTTTTGCTCGCGTCGACGTTGACGTTGGCGCTGACGCTGACGCTGGCAGCACCCATTATGCATAATTTGTGTAAT
>JBAMBJ010003239.1:0-10079 GCA_037043495.1 Drosophila recens | reverse complement strand
GACATACTTTAGCTTTGGCTTAGGAACTGGATTAAGGGTTATACCTCGGGCTGACGCCAACGTGTGCCCAGCATATCGATGCGTGTATTGCTGGAGCTGACCTTGGACTCGTGTATGCCATCGTTGACCTTGCTCTCCACAATATCAATGGTAAAAATATCCAATTGGCAAAGATCTTTCGTTGCCCGCAACTCGTTGACCTTGTGAGCACCACGCAGTGTCTCGCCACTGACCACAATCAGCTGCAAATCCGGATCACTGGCCGTCGGACCAAAGGGATCGTCAATGGGCACAATATCGTATTGCAGCGTACTATCAATATCCATAAGGAACTCGCGCAATAGTTGAATTCTCTTCTCACATGGCAATATTAATTCTGGCAGCACTTTGTCTACAAATAAAATAATATATATATGTATATAATATAAATAAATATAAATAATTTAAATACTTTTAGTCATTGCGGGCGTGGTTACGCCCACCACAAGGCGTTTGTGGGCACGGAGCACAGCCTGGGTGAGGAATATCTTGTGGCCAATGTGAATGCGATCAAAGGTGCCGCCAATGACCACATTCGCATAGACCTGCTGACTGGTCGCCTCCGTTTCAGCTGGCAGTTGCAACTGCAAATCTGTGTTGCACGCATCCTCCAGGAAAATCGTGGGCTTGCTTATGTTGAGCACTCTACGCAGTCTATCGCACAGTTCCGGCTGATGTGCGTCCGAAAATAACATGTCCACTGTCTTGCTAAGTTGCATATGTTGTTGTTGTTGCTGCTTGAGCGGTGTCAACAGCACACGGAGATCCACCTTGGTGCCCACATAGCTGCCGCTGTCCGCGTACAATTGTGATATGAGGCGACTCCAAGCCGTTGCCGGTGCTGCTGACGGCGCACTCACATTTAGATGTATGTACAGCGAGTGTACGTATTTCTCAATGCTGCGCAGCGATTTGCCCAGTTGTTTGATGTTGGACACGACCAGCAATCCTGTGGAGGCCATTGTTTGTTTATCTATCGAGCGAGTCCAAAATTTCAGTAGTGTTTTTTTTTGTACTTTGGACTACCGCTGCATATCGATATGATCATATCGATACAGATAGGCGATATTTTTGATAAGAGGTGGAGAGCTATCGATAGTGCAGGTCTGCCATCGATGGCGGCTCGATAGCGCTTGACCATCGATAGTGCCATCGATAGTTCTCCACATCTACTTATCTCTCTATCTACTTACTACAAATAATTTATGTGTAAATATAATATATGCATGAATAAAAACAGCGTTCAACTTTTTTTTTATTGATTTTCATTATTTTGTTATGAACTGCTTGTTTCTCTTTGGGCCGCGCCGGCTGGCTCATCGGTACTCAGGGAGAGTCCCATCCCTGGCCCGCAGTTCATAGCAAACGATAACCATATCGATACACAAAACATCTGCTGACCACGAAACTTTACAACACTATCGCAACAAACTACAGAAAATCAACAGCATAAACAACAAAAGGTAAGTAAAACGAGCAAAATATTAACAATACAAACACTGATCCACCTCTCGTCCAAACAGGATCCCGGTTCCGGACCCAGGCGTACCCGCCCTGCCTGAGACGGACACCTTGTCCTCCGTCTCCCTCAAGTTGGTCCTCAAATGGACCGACTCTTCAAGTATTGGCCATGTTTCTCCCTCCCCGCTGCATCAATAACTCAGCCGGACATATTCTTCAGATGAGTATCATAGTTATATTTCTAATGCTAACAACATTGATAATTGTTCTTAATTTTTCTTACAGGTATGTTCACATTTCTTTATGGCGATTGACACCGGACAGACAGACGAGGAACAAAACAACAGATGGAAATCGCAACACCAAGCTGTTGCCCGTTGCTGCCCCACAAATGGGTCTGGTGATGAACAATCATTGACTTGCGGAGACGCCGCAGGAATCTATATATGCATATACACATACATACATATATATGTATATGTACGCGTAGGTATGGTGAAATAATTGTATTGTATATATTGGGTAATATTTATGTGTCGCTTAAAGTTACCTTAACCTACCTAAAGAGCTCTCTGGGTGGTATAAGGGGCGATAGGTGGCAAGTTTTTACTATGTCGAGTATATGTAGATATATATATATATATATATGTATACATGTATACATATATTATGTCTGTGTATGTAATGATTGTAAAACCTTCTTCAATTTGTATTGTTCCTGTTCTGAGTGTATGTTTTGATTTTACAATGTCTGATTTTTTTTTACTTATTATTTTGTATCCTTTCTTTTCTTTCCAGATTTCCTTAATTTACATTTGTTTTTTAATTCGAATTTTAATTTACTCTTAAGCTTTTAATTGATGTTTAACTATTATCTTTAATATTTTAAGATAGGTTAAATTTGCTGTTGTATTTTTAAGCTGACAGTTTTGTCCTAATAAATATACATCTCTGGCGACCGGAAGAGGAACGACGTCTATTGTCTTTTTGGTTGCGGGATTTAAACGGATGAGTTGCTGCCACTTGGCTCTCGACTATGGCCACTGGTGGGTGGCAAGATCTATTGGAACAGACTCACGCGTTTCCCAATTCTGTCGATGGTCTTCCCGCTGCTGAGCAGTATCTCCTCACTTATTGTCGGGCAACTGATTGCTGCTGCTGCATATGCCTGCCTCTGGGTGCTCCAGATGCCGTGGCACTGCAAAACCCTCTGTCGCAAGGCACCAGATGCCAACAATTTAACCGGCACAGTTGGCGGACCGGATCGGCTGTCGTAGACTGTTCTTAATATTGGTGGCACCATGTGCGGCACAACGAACCGGACTCGGGCAAACTCTGGGTGCGTCCCAGTTGGCTTTACAAAAGACTTGGCGACACACGGAACGACACTGTTTCTGGTGAGGCACAGGCGCGAAACTTTGAGAGGAAATCTTCTATATATATGTATTATAATATTATATATATATTGCCGTCAAAAGGGCATCCGCCCTTGACCGCAGTCAATGTCGAACTCTCCCAAATTTTGGCAGCAACGTGGTCAGTGAAAATATTTCATTCTCCTTGTCTCTACCATTCAATCCACCGTTGCTGCCAGTTGCCTTCGGCTCAAAAGCAAGGGGCATCTCTTAGATTTTCTATCTCGCTCTATTGTTTGCCTCTCTTAGAGCGAAACGGGCGATCTTGCCTCCACACAGATACAAAATCTAGGGTCGCCACCTCCTCGCAATTCTTTCCCGCCAGACACTATCGATACCCCCCAATTCAAACAAACAATAAATATATCGGCCGTGCCGATACTAGAATAAATACACAAAAATATACAAAAATCGAGCTGGCACAAACGATAAAAACGCTGTTCATAACAATTTATTCAGATTTGTTTTTTGCTGAGTAATCTCTATATCTTAATCGATTGACATGCGCTCATCTCTAGCAAATAAGTAAATAATTAGTTCATTTTTCGATTGGTTTTGGTTTGTGATCCCTAACTTTCACAATACAATAAAAAATAAAAAAAAGTCATAATAATTTCAGACGCAGACGCAAAAACAGTTACAAAATGAGTTTCTATAATTATATATTCGGTCCAAAGTTGTACATGGAGTACAAAGGTGTACCCGAACCTCAGGTATTCAGTTGTAAACACACATTGACAACATGGAAACTATAAAATTCTTGTGATTGCAGCGAAAAATGTATGAGCCCGGTGCAGTCGAAAAGTTCGGCGAACAAATACTGTCAACGGTAGGTGTCTGTGTGCGTGTGGGAGTTCGTGTGTGTGTGTGTGTGTGGGAGTGTGGGTTGTCACCGGGTGGTTGACGACCCTGTCATTGTGGATTGTGAATATTGTACATATGTTTTGAAATTGCATTTTGTTGCAGCTGTCGGTGGTTTGGTCGGTCAGCTATTACACGTCACCGTTGATCTTCACATTCCTGTATAGACGCGGTTACTTTGTGGCTGACTCGATACCGACATTGGCCAAGTTCACAACCAGCGTTGGCTTGATTGTCATCATCTCGTTGTTTATGCGCGGCGTTGGACGACGACAGTCGAGGGCATACACGAATATGGTGAATGCCCTTATGCAGGCCAAGGCCAACAAATCATCGGAGCCACTGCGTCGCTTTGATATTGACTTTTCCGCTTGGCCCGTTGACTTTGATGTGAAAGCAGCAGCTGGGTGAGTTCGGCCAAGTTAATACCCATTTCTGTTATGAATATATCCTTGTGATTGCCTTTCAGTGACCTCAAGAAGCCCACGACTACAGTGGGTCGACGTGAGGGATTCAGCATTGCCGCCATACCCTGCGAAGTGATAGCCTATTTGGCCATTAACACCTTTGGTCTCTCCATGATTTATCCCGGCTCCGTCAAATTGCTGCAGAAATTCATGAGTATGCGCCACAATTGGATCTGTAATGTCTGTAAGCTAAGTTTTTTATTGTTGCAGGGCCCATGTTGATCTCAGGACGTGCCAAGCTCATCGAGGATGACAATGGCATTCGCTATAAGGTGAAGACAATTGATGCAAATGAAATCGATACGTTGTTCGTGGATAATCGCAGCGATAATGTTGGCAATGGCAAGACTTTGGTCATTTGCTCCGAGGGAAATGCTGGCTTCTACGAGGTGGGCATCATGGGCACTCCCATTGCCCTGAAGTACTCGGTGCTGGGCTGGAATCATCCAGGATTTGCCGGCAGCACGGGCAGCCCACAGCCCGAGCAGGACAAAAATGCCATCGATGCTGTTGTTCGCTTTGCAATCAATCAATTGGGCTTCGCCGTTGAGGATATCATTTTGTATGGCTGGAGTATTGGTGGCTTCAGCACCTTGTGGGCAGCATCCACTTATCCGGAAGTCAAGGGCGTGGTGTGTATAGCTATGAAAAACAGCCTGAATCTTTATAGTTTTTTACAACTGATTTGTTTGCAGATCTTGGATGCCACGTTCGATGATGTGCTCTACTTGGCCACGCCGAGAATGCCCCAAAGTCTTGGCGGAATTGTTCGCGTTGCCATACGCAAGCACTGTAATCTGAATAATGCCGAGCTGGCAATGAAATACAACGGTCCCATTATGTTGATACGACGCACTGAAGATGAGATTATAGCCGAGTAAGGCATCAAATTTATACTCCAAAAATGTTGTAAATATTTATGTATTCAATTTCACAGGGACAACCGCATTGATACGAATCGAGGCAATTATTTGACCATGGGCGTGCTGAGATATCGTTATCCCAATTTATTCACTGCATCACAATTGTCGCGCACCAAAGGATTGCTGTCGAAACCCTTGGAATCGTTTAGTTACACCGTGGCCGAGGAGAAACTCTGCATGTCGCGCCTGATTACTTATGCCTCCGACGAGGGCAAAGCATTCCCCATGCTGATTGGCGCCGATTACAATGATGAAGTGCGCAATCAAATGGCTTTGTTTTTGGTAAGTTACTTTTAATCAGGGATTGCAAATAAGAGTTATGAGTCGAGAAAAAATCAAGTACTAAAAAAATTACTAGCGCATTAAAAAAATTGCACATGCTATTTTTGGAAGGACTATCCAAAAACAGGATAAACTTTTATTTCCAATTTTTATTTTTAAAATTTTTCTTAACTCTTATTTTCAATTTTTATGATAAAAATTATAAACAGGAGTTATTTTTCAACTTTTATTAAAAAATTGGAAAATAAGTTATTTTCAACTTATATCATAAAAATAAAAAAAAGTTGAATTGAAATATATTTTGATCGGGAGGGCCTATTTTATTAAACGGCATATACAGTGGCGGAAGAATTAATAGGGACACTCTTTATTTTACTATAACAGCTATTGTAAGTCAAGTTTTCAAATTTAAAAAATATATTTGGAAAGGTCATTTAATTTTCGTTCGAATGATGCAAAAATTTCCTTAACCCATTGAGTACCCGTGGAATATTTTGAATTTTTGCAAAAGTCTACTTTTTAAACTTTTTTCCTCGATTTTTCACAAAAACTATTTTGATACAAAAAAATTCTTGGAACAATTCTAGGAGTAACTGCAAAAAATTTGCTAGTATTTTTTAAAATTTTTTGAAAACTGGAATATTTTGAATTTTTGGAATATTTTGAATTTTTGCAAAAGTCTACTTTTTAAACTTTTTTCCTCGATTTTTCACAAAAAATATTTTGATACAAAAAAATTCTTGGAAAATTTTAGAAGTAACTGCAAAAAAAAATTTTCAAAAATTTTTTTGCTAGTATTTTTTAAAATTTTTTGAAAACTGCAAAAAAGGCACTTTTTGCATGAAAATGAGGAAAAATGGGTTAAAATGGTCATTTTTAGGATTTTCAACAAATTAAAAAAAAATACTATCAAAAATATTTTTTAAAATTTTTTTTTGCAGTTACTCCTAGAATCGTCTAAAGAATGTTTTTGCATCCCAACATTTTTTGGAAAAAATCGAGGAAAAAATTGGAAAAAGTTGACTTTTTTTAAAATTCGAATATTTTAATGGGTACTTAATGGGTTACGGAAAGTTATACATCATTTAAACGGAATTTAGATGACCTTTCCAAATATATTTTTTAAATTGGAAGACTTGACTTACAATAGCTGTTATAGTAAAAGGAAGAGTGTCCCTATTAATTCTTCGGCCACTGTATATAGAAAGTTAATGAAGTGTAGATAAAATATATATGTCATTTGATAAAATAGGCCCTCCCGATCAAAAGATATTTCAATTCAACTTTTTTTTTATTTTTATGATAAAAGTGGAAAATAACTCTTATTTTTCAACTTTTAAATAAAAATTGAAAAATAACTATTATATTATTTATAATTTTTATCATAAAAATTGAAAATAAGATTTATTTTTCAACTTTTTTATAAAAATCAAGAAATAACTCTTATTTCATAACTTTTATAAAAACAAAAAAACTTATAAGAGTTACGATCCCTACTTTTAATCAAATTGATGATGACTTGAGTTAATTGTTATTGTTGTTTACAGTTGCGCAAGCATTTACGTGACTACAATTCCACACATTGCACACAGCTGCCGGGCGAGTTCTTCAACATTCCATGGGACATACCCATCGAGCATGGATTCGTATTCACTTAAGTTCGTCGTCGTCGAGTCACAAAATGGTATTCGTGGTATTTATGTTTAAGGATTTAGTGAATTGGTCAAGTGCATTTGCTTCTAATTAAATTATTATACTTGGGCAAGCTGTTAATCAATACAATTACAATAACTGGTGTAAAATTGTCTTATACATATGATGAAATAAATGTCGCAAACCAATCACAGTCACAGCGATTAGTTCCCAGTAAACAGGGATTCGTTCGTTCGTTGGTGGAAAAAGTTCTATTCTCTATTCTCTATATATATTCATCTTTATAGCTAACAATTAAGGCCTATGAGTTTTTCTTGGAGCCGCCAAAGCCAGAGAAACCCATGATGGCAGCCATGTCCTCGGGCAGCCCGTTGCCGCCAAAGTCTGCGCCATTCTCTTCGGCCTTTCGCTTGCGCTCTTTTCTCTTCTCCTTTCGGTGCTCCTTGTAGCGATCTTCCTCTTCTTTGGCCTCGCGCAATCTCTTGTCCAGCTCGTAGTCTTTTTGCTTTTCCTCCATTTTCTTTTTGTTCTGTGTAAAGCGCTCCTTCACCTGGTCAACGGTGCTGCGCTCCACCTTCATGGACATGCCCAGATTGCGCTGATGCTTCTTGCCATTGATGTGATCCAGAAAGTTGATTGAATCCTTGACGACACAATCGCATACATTGCAATAGTAGCCGCCAGATTGTGAGGTAGGTGTGTTTTTGTTTATCACAACACTTTTGCCCAATTTACTATCAAGGTCCACCTTGTAGTCGCGTCTCTTTAGATTCTCCCGCTGCACTGGCTCTGCAAGATAATTTATTATTGTTTATCTAATAATTAGCAACTACCACATTTATATTTACCCTCTTCCTTGGGAGCTGATTGGTTTTGCAAGCGCTCCTGGGCCAATTTCTGATACTCGTTCTTGTCCCATTTTCGGCGGTGATCATCTGGTCGCATCGTCATTTTAATTTCACTTTATTTCGTCGTAAAAATTCCAAAATTGCAAAAATGTTTACTACTTAGTGTGATATAAAATTGTTGTGTCAATCGGATATCGATAGGTGTCGTAAAGCACAGGGTTGCATTAGCATATAAGGCGGGTGGATTGATTGTATATCGATAACTAGCCAGCAAATATTGAACAGGTGTGATCGCCCCTGTTATCGTTATATTCCATATTTTCAATTGTTTTCATCTTATTTAATTCACGTGTAGAAAAGGATTTGCTTTGTTTACTTTCCTTCTTAGGCTTCACCTTTTTTGCATGTATTCTATGGGAAACATACATGGTAAAATAAAATAAAAAAAAACTTTCAAATAAATACATTTTATGCCTGGCCAAATTGTCCTTGCGCGTAAAGCTGCTGCCGCACTCTTCACACCCGTAAGTCCCAGTGTGGGAGAACATGTGGCGATAAAGTGTGGATTTTAGACTGAAAAGCTTTCCGCAGTCAACCTGAGGGCACATATACATCATTATTTCGCAGCTGTGGCATATCCTAAACGTTATGAAATCTTTTATAGTTAAGAACTATACAATTAGATAGTAAACTTACTGTTGGTGTCGATCCAAAGAATCTTTGCGGGAAAAACTTTTATCGCACTCCTCACACTTGTAGGCAGAATTATTAATTTTCTGGTGTATAGCAGAATGACGTTTTAAAGTCCACTTTGTATTAAATATTCGACCACATCCTTCCTCCAAGCATATGAATTCTTTCATCATGAACAAAAATATTTAAACTTTCCGCCAAATAATTTCGATAACGAATTATCGATAAGGCAGGCAAACAAGGCCCACTTCACAAATAACAACAAATTCTTCAGTAGCAATAAAAGCATGCAAGCTACTAAGTTGGTTCAACTCTTTGGTTTTAAATCACTTGTTCCTCATATTAATACAATTTGTCAAAATTTTAAATTAATTTTAGCAAAATAATTATTCCGCGCACACCACAGCCTCATTTGCACCACAACCTCACGCCGCAATTGAATAGCTTGTATCGAGTACGAGTAACTCTCATACAAAGTATCGATAACTGTTAAAAAGTGGTGTATCGCCGTTTTATTGATTTCTCACTACAAACTGAAAATTCTTATTGGAGAGCACAACAGTTCGTCTCTTTACAACAACGCAGTATTTGTTTAAATAAATAAAGTGTGACTTTTGTTATTGGATCAATAGTTAAAATTTAAAAATGGGCGCTGCGTTTTTCCCAATACTCTTTTTTACAGCCCTTTGGGGTGCTGTGGGCATTGGCATGCCTATTATGACGCCAAGTGGTCCACATCAAAATTTAATACGCTGCATTCTGATGATAACTGCGGCATGCTGTTGGCTTTTCTGGCTATGTTGCTACATGGCCCAAATGAATCCTCTGATTGGGCCAAAAATAAAACGACATGCGCTAGCCATGATTGCAAAGTCGTGGGACAACCAACTTGTCGAGGGTTAAATCAACGTCTCCATACTCCAAAGAAAATTGCAGTTATCTATTATTGTAAAAATCATGTTATATAAAGCAAATAACAAATAAATGTATTTAAATTGTGTTGAGTAATTAAACTTTTAAACTTTTGATTGTAGCGCGCTCGATCTGTGGACTACCAACTTGCTTAAATTGTGTAGCCCAAACAAAGAGAAGAGAGTGAGTGTGGAAGAGAGTGAGAGAGAGTGTCGAGCACTGCGCCTCAGTGCTGCCAACTTAGCTTTTTTCCCGTCAAATCTGGCTGTTTTTGAAGACCAATTGCGGGAAAAATTTGGGAATTGCGGGAAGCGGGAATTCTGGCTTTTTTAAAAATGCATTTGGCTTTTTTCCGCTTTTTTTTCAAATTGCCACCAATCTCATAAAAATATGTAGCAGTACGGTTGTCACTTGCAAGAATACAAATTTGGTACCAAAAAAAAGAAACATTTTTGAAAAATCTGTTAAAAAAAAGTTTACCAACTCGCTAAACATAATTTAAGTGATTATTAATAATTTAATTAT
>JBAMBJ010003237.1:0-108318 GCA_037043495.1 Drosophila recens | reverse complement strand
GTAAAAATCGATTAAACGATATTTCGATGCTTTCTGTACATCCCTAGAGGCAACATTGGCAGACCTGTTGCACATTTGCATGCCACACGACCCCCACCCCCTGCGTGCTGCAAATAAAAAAAACTTAATTGATTCCGTGGCATAAATTGAAATGCACTCGCAGAACAGAACTCGAAGTTAAAGGCATATCATAGAAGTCATTGTGGTTATTGTCGGAGTCGGAATCGAAGTTGAAACCGTTAAATTCAAATGAGCAATAGGAAAGGGGTTGTGGAGGGGGAGGGGAAAAGGGTAGACATGCTGTGTGTGTGTGTGTGTGTGTATGAGGCAAGCGCGACAAACAAACAATCATCATCATAATGAGCTGCTAATCAATGTGTCTGCGGAATTCCAATACCCATACCCCTACCCTTCCCCTCTCGCCTGTCCCCTCCCCTCCCCCCTCGCAAAACACGCTGCCTGGCAACACTGATGTCCTGCAGTTGCCACAAGAGTCTAGAACAAGTTAACTTTCCCTTCCCCCTCCCATCTCTCTCTCTCTGTCTCTCCCACTCCCTGTCTCTGTCTTTCATTCATTAGCCCTTGGTGCCCACGCTCAGTTGTCGCTCATCCAATTTGGCCAACATGGAATCGCAATAGGGCTTCATTTGAATTGCCAGCTTGTCTCCAATTGATAATGCGCCATTGTCGCCACGCCCACATGCGAGGACGCCCACGAAAATTGGGATAACAACAATACGGTGTCCCTACAAACATACATACATAAATATATTTATATACATATTTTTTGTTGGCCCCTCTAGGACATCATCAGTCATCATCATCAAGGGCCAATCAGTCAACAGCATGGCGTAATTAAACACAGCAAGCAGCAACAGCAACAACAACATGCAACACTGTCAAGTGTCACCCTGTTGAGTGCCACTTGTGGCATGTCCTCGTCCACGTCGCAGCTATTTATTAAATTGCCCGAAATTAATCCCAGCTAAAGTCATGACTTTGTTGCGCCATTTTCAGTTCTTTATTTAGAACTCAAATTTACATAGATTTATGAATTCCTTTGTTGACAATTTTCAAGCATACTTTTAGGGGCAAGATTTGTTGGGAAGCGAATTGAACGATTACTCACACATTTCGCAGTTGTGTCTGCCCCAAAATGGGGATGTCTACAAATAGAAATCAAGTATGTAATTAATCTTTCCTTTTTTTTTATTTTTATAAAAAAGACAATTAAAGAATGATTTTCCTTGACGTTTTTTCAAAAATTTTAATCTTCTTGCGGAATATTTATTTTATCATATTTCGACCCTCAATTTTATTCTGCATCAAAATTTTATTTAATTAAAAAATTTTAATTAAATTTCATTTTGCATCAAAATTTTATTTATTAAAAAATATAAATTTTTCCTTGACACTTTTTCCCAAGCTTCAATCTGTCAAAGTTTTGTTAGAGCTTAACCGATTACTAACATTTGTAATTATTTTATTCATTTGAAAAATTTAAATTTTTTCCAACATTGTTTAATTTTTTTATACTAACTCTTAAACTGTCGCAATAGAAAGATCCTCATTACATAAAAAGTTCACCATAGTAAAGTTCCACTGTAATGGTTTTAACTTTAATTGCATTCATTTTTTTTATTTGCAGTGTTTTTACTTTTATGGACAGCGCTGTGCGCTTTAAAAACATTTGTGAAAAAGCTTTAACTTTAATTGAGTTAATTTCTTTTATTTGCAAAGTGTTTCTTTTTTTATGGACAGCGCTGTGCGCTATAAAAACATATGTGAAAAAGCTTTAAAATTAGTTGCTTTGCCAAAGCTTTCATTTACATAGGTGCTAAGCTTAAAAAAACAAAGCAACAGCTGACACAAAAGCTCAAACAATGTTAAACGACATACACTGAACGAGAAATGTTAGTAAACACAAATTGACACAGATTTTGATACAATAAATTATTTTTATTTTTAACGAGAAATGAGTAAGAACCGAAACAGAAAATTTAATGTGAAATAATTAGTGAGAGTAAAACCGGTTCAAGCACACACACACACGCACAATCGACACACATGTGCGGTTCATTTTTCGCTGGGTGTACACGATGGTATAATCAAATGGCAAAAGCTCTGTCAAAAGCGCTATCTCCCCAAATCACCAGTCGCCAAAGAGACGTCGTCGCTGTCGTTGTCGTCGTTTACGCAGTAAGTGAAACGCGCTTATCTTTCCAGCGCTTACCTTTCCAGCATTCCAACAACTTGTTGATCATCGCCCGTTTTGAACCGTTTCGATTCACTTGCAGGCGCCATGAACAACTCCTTCAGCCGCTTGGCACCGGCCCTAAGGCGGGGTAAACTTCTGGTCCAACGTGGAACCTTTGCTGAACGCCACCTGGTACGGCCCATATCCAGCACCCAAGTCCAGCTCGATAAGCATGAGTAAGTGCAAAGTAACACCTCAATTATGGTAAGCTTTTTTCTCCGACTTCTCAATAAAACAGGTCCCAATGGCATTGTAAACATTGGTATTACTCTTCCAGGAAATGAAAAAGTTAGATTGTGTATTGTAGACATGTGTGTCTATAAAACAAATAAAATTAGCATGATTAGAGTCTAGGGAATTGGAACTGAAATTGGGCACGTATGCCACAAAATTTTAATTAACTATGCCATCAGCTTTTAATACTCTGCGAAGGTGACTTATTAACGGGTATTTTAACTTTTTGGCAAAGTTGTGAAATCTTCTTGGATTTCGTTAGTTATAATTGATCGAGTTATACAAGAAGAAAGATGTCAATATTAGCTTTAAATAGTCTTTTAAAGTTACTTATGAAAGGGTATTATCATTTTTGGCTATGCAAGATGTGTAGAAAAGAAAAAGGCGAGTTTTTTTATTTTCGTTTTTCATTTTTATTTTATTTTTCAATGAAAAGTAATTAATTAAATAATCGATTAAAATTTTCTTTTGATAACTCTTAAAAATTTCGTATGAAAGAGTATTCTAACTTTTTACAAAAGCTTAAAACTTGCAAAGTTTTCATAAAGTATAAAATAGATGACAAGACAACATCAGTTTTAAATGTCCAGTGAACGTAACTTTTCAAGTGTTATTTTAACTTACGATCCCATTAAGTTCAATTCATCAAATCTTGCAATAAATAAGGAAAAACAGCGAACGTTTTTAAAACAAACATGTGAAATCGTACGAAAAGCCAAAACTTATAATTTTCGCTAAAAAACGAAAGCTCGATTTTGTCTTTAGACCCATGGTTTCTTGAGCAAATCTTTTTAGAATTCGTCGTAGATTACGATTCTGACAACCGCTTGAATTCGAAAAAATTGACTCACTCTTTTATGGGTATTATAGGTATAAAGGTATCATACAGTATGCAGTTATCATATATTCTTAGAGGGTATTGCCAAGGCGAACAGACTCGCATATAAAACTCCTGTAAAGTATATATTTACAGGGTATTGCAAAGTCGAGCAGACTCGCAAATATTGCCACCACTGTAGATCATTCAATAAACAAAACAAATAAGTATATTTACAGAGTAATGGCAACACGAGCCGACACTCGCAAATAAGACTCACTTATCATATCTATATCTCTATCTTTATCTATGTTATCAATCTATCAATATGTAATCTATCGATGTTTTGCAGCTGTAAAGTGCTGGTGGTTGGCGGTGGTGCCGGTGGTTGTGCCCTGGCCGCCAAGCTATCAACCCGTTTGGGCAAGGATAAAGTGATCGTCTTGGAACCCGAGGAGGTAAGTGCATTTCAATTGAGCCATGATCCGAATATTTACTGAAAAGCTACCTTGACCCCTAGAGACACTATTACCAGCCGATGTTTACCTTGATTGGCGGTGGCATGAAGCGTCTGGAGCAGTCGTACAGGCAAATGGCCGATGTGCTGCCCAAGAAGGCCAAGTGGCTAAAAGAGAAGGCCGTTGAATTCGATCCGGATAATAATACGGTCCGAACATCGGGTGGCAATACCGTCAAATATGATATGCTGCTCATTGCCACGGGTTTGCAACTGAACTACAACAAGGTAAGCTGAAATTGTATACTATTTAAGAACTGATCAACTGTGAAGCAGTGCATCCAGCTTAATATCTAAATGTAAAAACCGATAAGAAATCAATCGCGTTGTCGTTATACAATATGTCCAAATAATAGAAATATATTACTTTTTCTCCAACAAAAAATTTAATTGAAAAAAAACGAAATTGTAAATGCAACACACACTCTAAAATTTGAAATTGTAAATTTGTTAGGTCGAATATCAGTCCAACTAATAATTTCATTATATCGATATCGAATTTAAAGCTAATCGGGAACCTTAACTTTTTGAAAATGCCAGGGATTGCAAATAAGAGTTATGGGTCGGGAAAAAATCAATAAATAAAAAACGACAGGGACACTAAAAAAAATTGAACATACGTTTTTTTTGGACGGACTGGCCAAGAACAGGATAATTTTTTTTCCAATTTTTATTGTAAAAATTATCTTTAACTCTTATTTACAATTCTTATAATAAAAATTATAAATAAGAGTCATTTTTAAATTTTTCAATTCAATATTTTTAAAAGATATTTACACCAAATTTGTATTTTCAAATTTTATAAAAAAAAAATGTAAAAATAACTTTTATTGCTAATTTAAATTTCAAAAACTAAATTAAATTAAATTAAAAATTGAAAAACAACTCTTATTTATAATTTTTATTATAAAAATGAAAAATAGGAGTTATTTTGAAACTTTTTTATTAAAATCAAGAAATAACTCTTATTTCATAACTGGAAAAATCAATATTTTAAAACTCTGTTTGTAACATTTTTTCAACTCCTGCCATAATTCACTGAACTGCAAAGTAACTTCAATGTAAAAACTCCAGGAAGTTGTCGATTTTTCATGATATTCGATTTAAACAACTTAAATCAAAATAATCGAGTAAAAGTACTTGAAAATCGCTTGCGCGCAAATCGAGTTGTCAATTTTTCGATGATTTTCACTAAAATCCATACTCTTCCCTAGGTGCCCGGCTTGCAGGCGGCTCTGGCGGTGCCCAATGGAAAAGTTTGCTCCATATACTCGCCAAAGTATGTGAATCATGTCTGGGATTGTCTGCGCAACATCAAGGAAGGAAACGCGATCTTCAGCTACCCCTTGTCCCCCATCAAATGCGCGGGGGCACCGCAGAAGATCGCCTACATTGCTGAGCATTATTTTCGCAGGGTAAGACCGTCTTCTGATTACGGTATTTCTACTCTTTCTACTTTTAATTCTTCTTTCTTTTAGACGGGCAAGCGTGATAAGATAAATATCACGTATAATACAGCTCTGCCAGTGCTATTTGGTGTAAAACATTATGCAGATGCTCTCTGGCCGATTATGAAGAAGCGCAACATAACGGTAAACACTTGTCGTAACTTAGTTGAGGTTAAGCACGAACAGGATATTGCCGTTTTTGAAGCTGTTAACAAGCCGGGCAAATTCTTTGAGGAGAAGGTATTCTGAAAATTTAAAATACTTGATACATTTTATATTAATTACCTTAATAATTTATTGTAATTTGTTAGTACTCGATGCTGCACGCCGTGCCACCGCAGAGTCCTCCCGATGAGCTGACCAGGTGCAAGCAGCTGGTGGACGAGGCTGGCTACGTGGATGTGGACAAGTCCACGCTCCAGCACACCAAATACAAGAACGTATTCGCCATCGGGGATTCGGCCAACACGCCCAATTCTAAGACGGCGGCAGCTGCAGGTAAACTATATATTCGACTGATAATATAAGAATTCTTTTTTTGAGGATTTAATCTAACAAGGATGAGCTTCTAAAATAGCTGGAAATTAGCATAAACCACAATTTAGTTAAATATTTATAAAATTATAAGAAAGCTGGAAATTAGCATGGGATTTAAACTACTAATAAATTTGTGTAATTTATTCTTAATATTTAAAAAATTGCAGGATAACACAAGATACTCTCAAATCAAAAAGAAAAACAATTTTTGTACTAAAAATTGAATTGATATGTATATTTACTGAACGGAAGAGATCATTTCATAAATCGGCATTTATATTTGATCTACAAATCATTACCTTTTTATAGATGTATTACATCTAACCGAAAACATAATAACTTCGTAAAAAGATATTTCAATTCAATCTTGATTTGAGTTTTATAATAAAAATTATTCTTTATTTTTATTTTAAAAATTGCAAATAAGAGTTGTGGATTAAATTTTAAAAAATAAAAATTGATAAATAACATTTATTTTCGGTTTTTATTATAAAAAATTAAAATAAAAATTACTTTGCATTTTTTTTTATAAAAATCAGTAAATAACTCTAATTTTATTAAACTTATAATCGTTACGATCCCTGGTAAAAATAAATAAAAGCGTTCAATATCTAATTATGAGATTTATTTATAATTTCTATGCTTATGATCTAAAATATGGAATATTTAAATATAAGCATTAATTAAATTCACATTTTTAACTATTAAAATGAAGTACAAAATTTGGATACGCAATTTCTATACTTATTTTATTTATTTTAAGAGCTTATTAATTTTAATTATTGTATAAAAGAGTGCTACAAACATTTATTTATATTTTGCAGCTGCACAGTCACCGGTTGTTTTCCATAACATGCTCGCCGTAATGGAGGGGAAGCCCCTACCGCAGGTTTACGATGGATATGCGTCGTGTCCATTGGTCACTGGCTATCACACCTGCATGCTGGCCGAGTTTGATTACAGCCTGACGCCGCTGGAGACATTCCCTGTGGCACAAAATAAGGAGCGTTATTCAATGTTTATAATGAAAAAAGACCTAATGCCCATATTGTACTGGAAACTAATGTTGCCCGGTTACTGGAATGGTCCAGCCCTCATGCGCAGTATATTCTCCGTGTTCAAAAGCAAAGAATAAGTGACTTACTCAAATAATGCAACATACGATCTACATTAAAATGCAATAGATATTTCTAATAAATACATGTTAAAATCAAATCATTAAAGTTTAAATTTTACAACGGTTTCAGTCTGCACAAAAAGAGAATTTAAATTTAACGACTGTTTCAGTCTCGCTAAATAACAAACCTGCGGAAAGGAATTTGAATTTAACGTAGCTTGATATTCTGTTAGTTAACATAACTAGGCTACTTAACATAGGTGGGATTCGTTATGAAGCTGCTCCCTGTGAATGGCAAAAACGGCAAATGCTACATAGGATCATTTAACTGCAATAACAACAATGTACAATTGCTTTAATTAACAAATATAAAATCAGCGCTCGTCTCCAGCAATTAAAAGTAATTTATTGTAGGTAAAATTGAAATAAATTACCTGCAACAACAAAGTGCAAAGGAAAGAAATTTGAATTTAACGTAACTCGATCTTCTGTTAGTTAACATAACTAGGCTACTTAACATTGGTGGGATTCGTTATGAAGCTGCTCCCTGTGAATGGCAAAAACGGCAAATGCTACATAGGATCATTTAACTGCAAGAACAACAATGCAAGATTGCTTCAATTAAAATATACAAATACAGCGCTCGTCTGCAGCAATTAAAAGTAATATTTTGTAGATAAAATTTAAATAAATTAGCTGCAAAAAACAAAGCACGCAATTCGGAGTCGCGTGAAGTTAGCTGCGAACGCAAACTCAACGACAAAAAGGAAGAAGAAGCAGAAGCGTGGCGTCTCTTGGGCGCAAAGCATTTGAAGCCAACGACGAAAACTGAAAACAAAAGCAAATTAAAAAGAAAAGAAAATTAAAAGCGCTCGGCTGAAAAAACAATTACAAACGATCGAAATGAAAGCAATGTAAGTAGAAAATATCAAAACACAATCGAAGCAAGTGATGAAATGTACGTATGTGAATTTATGCAGGGCTCGTACGCCGATGCGCGTCCCGAAAACGCCGCGAGCAGCGCAGTCGGCGCAGACGGAAAAGCGGCGCGATTTGTCGGCGGGCAAACAACAACAACAGCAGGATCCAGTGAATGTGTTTTGTAGAGTGCGACCGCTGCAGTCGGATGCGGATCTGACGTGCATGCGTGTGAAGAACTCTACGACAATTGCAGTCAATGCGCAGGATCCGCTGCAACGGAACGGCGCCCAGCGCGAAATGCAGTACATCTTCAAGCACGTCTTTCAGCCGGACGCCACGCAGCAGGATGTGTTTGCCGCCGTCGCGCAGCCGCTGGTGGACAATCTGGTGCGGGGCAGGAACAGTCTGCTGTTCACCTACGGCGTGACCGGGAGTGGCAAGACTTATACCATGACGGGCAACTCGAGGCATCGCGGTGTCATGCCGCGTTGTTTGGACCTGCTCTTTCGCACCATCTCGGACTATCAGGCGAAGAAGTTCGTGTTCAAGCCGGACAAGCTGAATGGCTTCGAGATCCTGTCCGAAGAGGATGCGCTGCTCGAGCGTCAGCACGAGATGAATCAACGTTTTGCAGGTGCGGGAAGATTTGCGTTTCGTCGTAAGGAATCGGATCCGGAGATAGCATCACAGGCTTCGGTGGAGCCAACGCCGCTGTCGGTGCTGGACGAGGATAACATGTACTCGGTGTTTATCACCTATGTGGAGATGTACAACAACAGCGTGTACGATCTGCTGGAGGATTCGGGCATACAAAAGTAATTTGTGCTGAATTTAAGTCATGTAATTTGTTGTAATTGTCCTCTCAGATCGTTGCAGTGCAAGATCATACGCGAGGATGCCAATCATCAGATGTTTGTGCACGGTGTCACCGAGGTGGAGGTCAAGACGGTGGACGAGGCCCTCGAGGTGTTCCAGCTGGGCCAGAAGCGCAAGCGCATGGGCAACACGGTGCTCAATGCGGAATCGAGTCGCAGCCACTCCGTGTTCAACATACGCCTCGTCCAGGCGCCCACCGACTGCCAGGGCGAGCAAGTTGTCCAGGACAAGCACAACATCACGGTTAGCCAGCTGTCGCTGGTGGATTTGGCGGGCAGTGAGCGATCCTCGCGTACCAAGAACACGGGCGTGCGTCTCCGGGAGGCGGGCAACATCAACAACTCGCTGATGACGCTGCGCACGTGCCTGGAATATTTGAGGGAGAATCAACAGATAAGTCCGAATCCAGCGCCCAAGAAGATCCCGTATCGCGACTCGAAGATCACGCACATGTTCAAGAACTACTTTGACGGCGAGGGTCAGGTGTCCATGATTGTGTGCATCAATCCGCGCATGGAGGATTACGACGAGAACATGGTAAGTCTTAAGAAATCTCTTTTAGATTTGTTAGTCACTCTCTGGACACACTACACAGAAAAAAAAATCTGGGATATTTAGCTCGAATTCAATCCGAAACGATGTCAGAAGTGGGGTAATCTCGGATTTTCTTAAACCAAGTACGAAATACTTGATTTTTTCAATACCGAATTCAATCCTGAAATTCTTAAATTCAGGCCAAAAATTAATTTTTGTTGAAATGTTTTTTTTTTACTTTTTTTTTTTTTTCAACGTTTTTTAAAATTTTTGTTTTGTTTTTTTTTTTCAACTTTTTTTAAACTTTTTTTTCTTATTTTTTAATTTTTTTTTTAACTTTTTTTTAAATTTTTTTTTTAACTTTTTTTTTAATTTTGTTTTTTTAATTTTTAAAAATTTTTTTATACAATTTTTTAAAATTTTTTTTTTTAAATTTTTTATATAAATTTTTTTTTACTGTTATTTTTAACATTTTTATTTACTGTTTTTTTTAACATTTGGGGAATCGAACCCAGGTTTTTTTCAAACAGGTCGGCGACTCTAACCACTGAGCCACCGGACCAGTTGAAATGAGAGAGAGGCCGAGAGAGATTTAAGTATTTTGGGCTTATTTATCCATTTTAATCCCGATATAGACTTGATTGTTCAGCTTTATCCTAGAAACATACTTAAAAAATGCAGGCTTAAACTAAGTATTTTAGGCTTGATTTTAGAATGGCTTTTTTTTTTCTGTGTACTTGCAGCAAGTGATGAAGTTCGCCGAGATGACGCAGGAGGTGCAAATAGCGCGTGCCACGCCCATGAAACCGGATCTGGGACTGACGCCCGGACGTCGCAAGGCTAACAAGCTGTTTAAGATCGCCGTCAACAATCTGAACGAGCTGGGCATACCGGAGGCCAAGCAGCTGGAGGTGGACGTGGGTCTGGTGTACAGCTTGGGACCGGATTTTCCCAACTACCAGATGGACAGTCCCGAGGCGGAGTGCAAGATCCAGGAGCTGATGGAGTACCTGGAGCAGCGCATCGACAGGCGTCGCAAGCTGCGCGCCAACATGGACATTAAATGTTAGACCCAAAACCCTTTAAATGAATGTAATCCTCTACAGCATTTATTTGATTTTGCAGCTGACAATTTCCGGCAGCTGCTGATGAACTTGGACCGGGATAATCTGCAGCTGCGCACGGAGCTGGCTTCCCTCAAGGCCGTCTACAAGCAGGAGCGGGATCGTAGCGCTGCTTTGGAGAACAAAGTGCGCATCCACGAGAGCTCCATCGATGTGCTGAACAACACGGTGAGCAAGCGCGAACGACAGATCCAGGAGCTGACCCACAAACTCAACGAGCAGGAGCACCTGCTCTCGCAAAAGGATCAGCTGAACGAGAAGCAAAAGAAGAAGTTCAATTCGAAGCTGGCGGTGGAGTCTGATAAGAATAAGCGCGAGTTTGACCTGAAGCTGCGGGAGCAACGGGCCAAGATGCAGGAACGTATGCGCATCAAGGACGAGAAGCTGCGTCTGGTGTCCAACATTCTGCAGTCGGAGGATGTGCCCAGTTTGCCGCGTTCCCAGAGCTCCGAGGACATGCTGAACGAAAAGGAGCGCGGTGGCTTCACGGCGCGCACGGAATCCTCGGTGCCGCCAACGACACGAACCGAGCGAACGAACACTGATATCTACTGCACACCACGACATGTAATCCGATCTTTAAGTCGAGTATTCCATTGTAAAACTATACTAAATGATTCTCCTCCTGCTTTTAGGGCTTGGCAGCTGCCAATAATCGACACCGTCGCTCCCGTTCCGCCGGCGACAAGTGGCTGGAGCATCGGGCTGCCAATCCTGTGCCGCTGGGCACCATCATGCAGCCGTATCTGAAGAATCGCAAGTCCGTTACAAAGCTGACGGACATGAAGGAACTGACGGGTAATGGCACGACTAAATATTGCCTCGTCTCCCAGGAGGCGGACACCGATGGCGATGTGGAGACGAAACTGTACAAGGGCAATGTGATACCCACCTGTGGTGGCGGTGCACAAGTCGTCTTCGAGGATGTCGAGTGTCTCCGGCAGAAATCTCCGGTTCATTCGCCGACACGTAAGCGTCCGAGCAACAGCAACTTGTCGGCATCCGCCTTTGGTGGCCCGTTGCCCAGCACTGGACTCACCTCCGTCCAGGATGTCGCCTCGCGCTGCAATCTCGGCATCGAGGGACACAGCAACAAAAAGTCCAAAATGTAAACACTCTCGAGTGTTTCTTTTTTTCAGTTAATTAACTATGTATTATACTCAACATAACCGCATAACCGTTTAATAAGTTGAATCGCAAATGAAGTGATTTGTTTTAAGTTTATAAACTCAATTAAAGAAGTCCATTATATTCAATTTCAATTGTTTTTTACTTTGACTTTATTTGAATTGTTCCATTAGGCGCCAAACGGGTCAAAACGGTTATTGATACTCTCTGCGTTTATCAAGTCTCTCTTTATCTGCTGCTGTCAAAAGAGAGTAAAAGAGCACTTTAATTAAAAGCTCTTCAGCTCAATGCCATTACTCTGCATGAGTTAAATTAAACGAAATTGCAAAACTTAATTAAAGAAGTCCATTATATTCAAATGCAACTGTTTTTTTATTCGAAATCAACTTTGACTTTTTTGAATTGTTCCATGAATCACCAAACGGTTATTGATAGTCTCTCTTTGCTCTGCTGCTCTCAAAAGAGAGTAAAAGAGCACTTTCAATTAAAAGCTCTTCAGCTCAATGCCATTACTCTGCATGAGTTAAATTTATAGAAATTGCAAAACTCAATTAAAGAAGTTCACAATATATTTAAATTAAATTGTTTTTTTTATTCGAGATCAACTTCGTCTTTATTTAAATTGTTTCATGTAGCGCCAAACGGGTGAAAACGGTTATTGACAGTCTCTGTGTTTATCAAGTCTCTCTTTGCTGCTGTTTAGAGAGCACTTTCAATTAAAAGCTCTTCAGCTCAATGCCATTACTCTGCATGAGTTGAATTCAACGAAATTGCAAAAGTTTTTGCTGCTCACTCGGCTCAGATCTTAAGCCTAAATTAGATAGAGAATTTTAAATTTACTGCATTTATTGTTACGATTATTATGCCATAAAGTATTTCATAAATTATTGTGTAGAGTAATTCGCATACATATTTAAATGTCTGTAGCTGTCCCCCCTCCCACCCAATCCCCCGAAAAACCCCAACGCATTACATAAGCTCGATGCATTGAGAGAGTACAAATATATCGTATATCGAATTATCGCTTATCGTGTTGTTGGCCGATTGATGCGTTTCTTTTTCTTTTTGTAATCGTGTTTGTCTCATTTTGTTTTGTTTAGAAAAGATAAATATAAACAAACATAAAATCACATGCACATGCATTTTATTTTATTTAACTTTGTTTTAACTATTATTCCTGCGTTTATTCAGATTTATGCTTAAATTTGTAGATTAATTTCAATTACTAATAAATCAGTCTATAATTAAAATATATGTTCGCTTAATGCTTTTGTGTGTGTATGTGTTTGTGTGTTTTTTGTATTGTTTTCTCTTCTTTTTTTATGTATATGTGTGAGTGTGTGTGTGTGAGCTGCTCCCCCAAATGAGTACCACGGAATACTTAACTCTCTATATAAGACGGCTCTTTTTCTTTTGCACGAAACTAAATAATTTATAATAATTTTTAAGCATATACCAACATATAATTTGAATGGAGCTTCCTCCACATGGAAGCCTTTTAACAAAACGCACATAATAAACGGAAAAATCATATACGTACTGTATGCGTATGTATGTATGTGTATATGTGTGTGTTATAAACAAAAACAGATCGAAAGAAACCACACAGAATAGGTGGAAAATTCAAATGCTCTAACGGCAAATATTAACATTATCATAATCAAATCAATTAAACAAATTTAATCAATATAAAGCTGTTTTTCTTTTTTCTTCTTCTTCAGGTTCATTCGACACGGAACAAAATATGTAAGTGTATGTGTGTAGATGTATAAGTATATGCATAATACGTATATAATTATTGTATGTATGTATGTATGTAACTAACTCGACTTTCAATGCGAATTGTATGCATACAATAGATTTATATATATATATTTACTGTATGTATAAATGTGTACGTACGCATTTCTAATCAATAAGAACTAAGAAGCAAAAATTATTCTATTGTGGAAAACAAATTTTGGCTATAAAGCAACGCAATTGAAACAAAGGATAACATTGAAAACCAATACACTCTCACTCACAACCCAACTCCCAATGTGTGTGTGTGTGTGTGTTGTGTATATATATGTGTATGTGTGTGTGTGTGTGTGTAGCAGCTGCATTTGTTGGCAAGGCAAGCAACGATAACATAACCGATTATCGATTACAGATAAACGTGTCATCTTTGTGTAGATGTGTGTGTTGGCATTTAGATGAGTGTATGTGTGTTGTGTGTGTTTGCAATGTATTTATCGCTTCCAGCTGCGCGGTACCGTTACGATCGATCAGCAGCTTTTAACGGTTCTGGCATTTTGCGTTTATCATAACATAGAGTAGAGTGCGCCTTTTTCTGCCGACAGGTTGCAGATTGAAGTGGAACTGATCCTGGCACAGATTCTATGAGCACTTGACACAAGCGCCCTCCACATCAAAGTCCAATACCATCAGCTTTGTTTCCTCGGTGCCATTCCGTGATCCCACGGCACAAATCAGCTTCGTGTCATTCGCCCTAAGAAAAAAGCATTTCAAAAGTGATTAAATTGGGCTTGTTATCGATATGTCGATATACAGATAAATATTTTTTGTGAAGGAGAAATGATAGATCGATAGGCAGCAACAATGTACCTTAACAACAGTGATGTCAATTTGTCGAACTTCCCTAACTCGAACTTCCCTAACTCGAATTCTCTCTTACTCGAACAAAAGCGAGTGGCAATAGCGAGCAAATTTCATACAATTCTGCTTCCCTAACTCGAAGTCTCCCTAACTCGAACTTTTTTCTCGGATAATGATGATTTAAGTTAGGGAAGTTCGACTGTATATTATAAAATTTTTCAATTATTTACATATAAATATTTTATCTTCTGCAGATTCGGTTTGTGTCGACACAAACCATACGAATAAATTGGGCAAAGTTCAATGACAAAGAAAATACCGAAAAAAAACATTGAAGATGCTTTAAACTTTTAATTTAAAAAAAAATAGGAAAAATAATTTGGTTTTTTTTTGTGTATTATTTTTTTTTAAGCTTTTTTCCCGTTTTCTTTGGCGGTTGTCTTTTTTTTCGCAAAATATTTGGCATTACTGCTGTTATCGTTATTTTTCTATCCATTCACATTGCTAGTTTATTGAACTCACCTTATGCGCCACACAACGCCGCCGGAACCGCCTGAATCCAGTGCCACCAGATTGCGTATAAAGTCGCCCGTCTTGACGTCCCACAGCTTGACGGTGCCATCATCGGAGCTGGTCACCACAAAGCGTGAATTGAATTGCAGGCAAGTGACCGCGGACTGATGCTTGTTTGGACCTATTGAAAAAAAAACAGTTGAGCAATTAATTAGTTGGCTAAACAATCAGTCAATTAATCAGCTAATTTACCCGATAGCGTCTGCAGACACTGTCCCGTTGTTATGTCCCAGACCTTGACCGTGGAATCGGCATTGCCCGAGACGAGTATATTCTGGCGCAGTTCCATGCCCGATGTGAGACTCTGATGACCCATCAGTGTGTGCTTGCAGTTGCCCGTCTCCACATCCCACACACGTATCGAGGTGTCCAACGAACCGGACACAACATGAAGGCCATCAAACTAAGCAATTCGAAAAGTGATAACAATTAGTGTCGCTTCTAGGGGGTGTTCACTGTACAGCACAATAGTACCTGCAAGGAGTAGACGCGATTTGTGTGGCCCTGTAGCGTGTGCAGACACTCCTGTCGCTCCGGATGCCAGATCTTGACCATGTAATCGTAGGCGCCGGAAACAATCAGTTTGCCATCGTATTGCACACAACGCACCGCCGCCAGGTGACCGACGAGCACATGGAGACAGCTGCCCAGTGTAATGTCCCAGACACGCAGTGTGGCATCCCGGGAACCGCTGACCACCCTGCGAAAGAAAAAGGAGCAATGAATCAATGCACTTGTAAATGGAGAAAGGAGGAGGATGATGACCAGTAGAAGATCCCAACTAAATACACACAGCCTTCAGTCGGAAAAATTCAGGGGTAAAGCTACAGGCCAAAGTCTACTACGGCTTTAGGGCGAGACCCCTGAAGACGTCACTGCACTGTTTTATGCAAAATTCAGGGGTCAATTTTGCAGCAAGAAAAAAGTCCCTGCAGCAAATTAAACGTTGTCAACGCCTGGCAATAAATATTGAAATCACTTTTTATGAGTTTTCAGCCATACAAGCAAATCCAGGAGAGCTTCACAATTAAGTAAAGGAAAACCAATTCGACAGCAATTTTTTTTTAATTATTGGTGGTTTCTTCCAGTGGCCTCCAGCAGGGGAAATTCAGGACAAAAATTCCCACCCCTGAAGAAACGATAGAAAATTTCATTAGGCCTTTAGGGGTGGCGCCCTGAAACCTTCCGCTAAAACTTTAGCTAGCGTATACCGAATGACTTGGATCACGCTAATGGTAAAGTGAATTGGAACTTTAGTAGCTACACAGCATCCCTGAACGTTCAGCTGGAATTCTTTGTTTCTCGTTACAAAAGAGCCACTGGGAAGGGGAAAAGTTAAGGTAGGAGAAGGAGAATGTGGACTATTAAAAGAAGGAGCAGGAACAGGAAGACACAGAGAGTGAAGGATAGAGAAGCACTCACTTGTTGCCATGGAGATGCATGCAGCGCACCGTGGAGGTGTGTCCCTGCAGCGTGTGCACGCAGCTGCCGCTGTCCATGTCCCAGACCTTCAGTGTGCGATCCGTGCTGCCTGAGATGATGATATTGCCCGACATCTGTGAGGACCAAACGCCGCCCGTGTGTCCCACCAAGGTACGAAGGCACTGCAAATATAATCATTCAATTAATTAGGAATTAAGAGGATTAAGATTAAGTGACCCACCTTGCCATTAACAGCGGACCAGACTTTGAGCGTGTTGTCGTCGGAGCCAGAGACAATGCGATTGCCGGAGAACTGCAGGCAGGTGATGACATGGTCGTCATGGCCCTTGAGCACCTTGGGCTTGCGCACCGGCCGCGATCGCCAGTTCATCTCGATGATGTGCTGGCGCATGTAGGCGGCCTTCCACGGCGACGCAATCGGCGGCATATTCCCATCCCGACCGCGTTTGGGACGATCGCTGCGCGACTCGGTGAGGATCTGGGCCTTGCGGCACTTCTCCTTCCACAGCAGATTGTCGTCGCACAGGAAGCGCCAGCTGCGACAAGTCTGCGCCGCACGCAACAAATCCTTGGGCTCTAGATACGACAGCACAAAGAGGGCGAGTTCCCGGGGCAGCAGCGAGATGAAATCGCGCTGGAATTGCGGCTCAATCACCTTCATCATGTGACGCACCTGCGAGGGATCACAGTGATCGATGAGGCGATCCACGGCCAGGAGACGCTCCGGATGGGACCAGCGCTGGAATTGGGCCAACCAATGTTGCAGCTCGGGCGGCGGATTATCGCGTGTCGCAATCAAAGCACGCGGCGTGCGTCGGCCCAAACCAGGTGAGTTGCCCACACCCAGGCCCAGGCTTAGACCGAGTCCCACTCCTGTTGGCGTCGAGATCATCCCGGCGGAGGAGGAGCGTGGCGTCGAGGCGAAATCATAGGCGATACGCTTCCGACTATTATCGCCAGTTTCACCAGCAGCAGCAACACCGCCTGCTCCAGCAGCTCCTCCTGCGGCTCCACTGCCACCCGTAATGCTCATGGAGTAGTCACCGTCCAGGAGACGACCCTCATTGTACTTTCGCTTGCGTTGCTGAGAGCAGTAGACCGACGATGAGATGCCCAGAGATTCCTCAGCAGCAGTGCCCTGGATGTGATGATAGCCATCGGTGGCATCCATGTCCAATCCCTCGCTGAGACTGGCATTGCTCCCGCTGCGACTGTTGCCCATCATGCCGTTCTGGCACGTGCAAATCTCCTCCAGATCCGAGCAGTTGTTCTCCTCATCGCCATCGCAGTTGCCCCACGGCTCATCCGCACTGAAATCGCCCGGCTCCACATGAGCTGCTCCTGCCTCCCCATTGTTATTGGCATTCTCCTCGACGACCACTTCCAGGACAATGACATCCTTGTTGCCATTGCGTGTTGTTGCCTCCACGCGTCGTCGACTGCGATTGTTGTTGTTGTTGACGGCTCCGCCGGCGGCCAATCCACTCCTGGCCAGAAAACGCTCCTGAGTCTGGGCGCTGGCATTGATCACCTGTCTGGTGGTAACCACCTTCGACGTGGCTGCGGCATAATGACAGCGTGCCGAGGACGTGCTGCTGGATGTGGCCGACGTCGATGGCTGGGCATCCACATCGAGATGGGAGGCGGCGGCGGTGGCACAGGGCACCACGCTCGTCCGACTGCAGCCACCTGCATCCTGGCTGGTGGTTTGCGAGCCCACGGAACTAAACGATGTGGATGCAGATGTGGATGTGGTCACTGGCGTGCAGTTATCCTTATCCGATGAGGAGCTGTCTTTATCCGCGGCGGATGCGTTCAGATTGTCATTCGAGTTTGTATTCGTGTAGACATCGGCACGATTTGTGGATGTGGAGGATGTTGAGGTGGATGTGGAGCTGGATGCATTGCTGCTGCTGCTGCCACTGGGCTCCACAATAACCGAGGATTTCAAAAAGCTGGAGCTGCCACTGTGCTGGGGACAAGCTGCTCCCGCTGCTCCTCCAGTTGTGTTTGTTGCTCCCAGCGTGGAGCCCAAATTGAGTTTGGCAGTGGATTTGCTCAGTCGACTATTGGTGTACTTTCTGCTGCTCGTTGGCGTCGTGGACAGATCCTTGTAGGTGCACTGCAATCAGATGCAAGGGAAAAGGATTAGGGATTAGTTTTGATCAACAGCAACAACTTTACTAGAGTCTACATAAGTTCTAAGCAGCCGCTGCTCCCGGAGCCACTGCGTGCCCACCACTGGTTTTTGAGTTAATAAGTAATTTGACTTGGTACTCACCTTGCTGTCCGAGGAGAAGGCGCGTCCATTGCTGCTGCTGGGCCAATCATCGCTGCTGCTGCTGCCACTAGCTGCTCCTGCTCCACCCGCTCCCGCTGCACCTCCTCCCGCTGCTCCACCGGCATTAATCAGACTTAGATTGAGACGATTCTTATTGATAAGTTTACTGGTGCCCAGGACAATGCCGCCAGTTAATCTCTGTTCGGTTTCAAAGTCGCGACGCTCGATGCGATCCATGGACTCAATGTCCGCCTTGGACAGGGAATGGGAATGGGTTAGGGTGGAGTGTTGTGCCTGGCCAGATGCCTCCGTTGAGTTTGAGGTGCAGTTGGAAGAGTTGGCGGTGAGGCTCATTTGCTTCAGACGCACGGACATTTGTCTGTCGTGCAGCGATGTGGATGCCACATCTCCCTGCCCAGCTTCCGATTCAGACTTGACTCCTCTTGTCGCCTCCTGTTCCTGTTCCTGATCCTGTGCATCAAACTCATCACTGAGACGCTTCGGTTTGCCCGTCAACATCCCGTCGGATTGGGCAACATTGGCGGCTGTTGCGTTATTGGGATGATGATGATGATGATGACTGATGGAATGGGATTGGGGCTCCTCCACAACAGGCGTCTCCAAAAAGATTTTAGAGCCGTCGGCTGCTGTAATGATGCCGCCATCCAATTGTGATGTGTTGGGGCAATCTATGGGCATTGATTGTTGTTGTTGTTGTTGTTGTTCCTCCTCATCATCGTCCTCCTCCTCCTCCTCGACAATTTCCTCCTCATCAAAATCATCATCATCGTTTATAAGGCATACAACGGGCGGCTCGTTATCGTTAAAGAAAACGTTATTCATGGAACTGGCGCTGACGCTGTGATCCTCCGAGTTGCCGCCATTCTCCTCATTCCCATTGAGCGTATCTGTGGAGGAGCTATCGTCAACGGGCACAACAACAACAGCACTCGCTCCAGTTTCCGTTCCATTTCCAGTTCCAGTGGGCAGTGAGTTGGTGGAAGAGCTAATCTCGAATGTCTCCAGCACGCCCGTCTCCGTGCTGGACTCATCATCGAGCACTACGGCAAAGCCGCCATGTTGTGAGTTCGAAGAGACACAGTCCACGTCTGCCACGTCCACATCTTCCCTCAACTTGGACATGGATTCTGTTGCTTGTACTTCCTCTTCTTCGAATCTCACTTGGCTAGTGCTGGGCTGATGAGTCTTCGACTTTGACTTTGGCTGAGGTCCTTGAGGTGTCTTCTTCTTCTTCGTCTTCTGAGCGTCCTGTGCACTTTCACAATTACCGCTAGCAGCTGAACATCCTTTTTCCATAATACTCTTACTATGCGTGGGGAGAAATCAATCTCTGGTCTCCTGAAAGTTCAAATACAAATTATAGTCAAATCACAGTCTACACTGATCGATTACACTTTATGTGGGAGATTCCCAGTGCGAATTTGTATGGGAAATCGATCGATTACCCTTCATATGGGATATTCCCAGTGCGAAATATTATGCAAATCGATCCATAACTCATAATATGGGATATTCCCAATGAGAAATAAATGTGTCATTCCTTGTGGGAAATGTTATGGGATATTTATGCGTGTGAGGGAAATTAATGCACTCTTAGTGGTATTTTTGATATCTTTGGTATTTTTTTGGATAGATTTGGCTGGTTTTTAACTGCTTTAGCCGGGAAAAAGCTCAAATATCTTCTACCCGAAAATCTGGCTTTTTTCTAAAATCAATTAAATTGAATCCAAAAAGGATTCTAAATGGAAACGATATAAAGGCGAAAACACTTTGCCAGTACGCCCAAATTCACCTCCTTATGCCGAAAAAAATCATTAAAGATGCTTTAAAACTGTAAAATTAAAAAAAAAAAAAAAAAGTAGGAAAAAATGTTTGTCTTTTTTTTTTTGATTCACAACTTTTTTTCCCTGTTTTCTTCGACCGTTTTGTCCTTTTTTAAAAATATTTGGCATCACTGTTGCCAACTCTGGAAAAGCAGCAGAGAAAATAAAAAACTGAGAAAATAAAAAACTCAAAGGTCAAAAAGAAGCTAAGTTATACAACATCCTGGCATTTTATGTTTTTGTTTTATTTACTTAATCTCCCATCAAGTTTTCTCACTGCTAAATGCAAAAATATGTAACTTACAAGAAGCGATAGATTAACTGAAGTGCACGCTTTGATTTTTCTTTTTCGTTTTTTTTTTGTATATGTAAGCCTAGTTGTAAACGATCCTTTTTACCTATAAAAAAAAACCTCTAGGAACTCGTCCGCTCTTGAGCTGCGACAGCGATGCTCTGAAAAATTCCCACGCAATGCGAAGCAGCGGAGATGAGACGAAGAGCAAAAGTAATAAGCACGATTGTCTCTCTCACGTTCGAATGCGAAAAAAAAATCAAAATCCAAAAGAAAAGAAAAGCAGTGGGAAAAATGTCTATAAAGCAACAACAACAAGAGCAACGGCAGCGGCAGCAGCAGCAGCCGTCGACGACGACGTCGCGTCTTCAGAGCAATCAAAAACTCGCAAAGGAAATCACAAAAGTGCATCGGCGGAAGAAGCTAAAACGGCGCGAAGTAGAATGGGCAAAGAAGATGAAACGGGTATTACAACAACACAAACACAAGCACATACCTACACACACACACATACAGATGCACAGACAGACAGATCAGTAGACAGCAGGCCAGGCAGAAAAGGTAAAGGCATGCATGATGACAAGAGCAAAAGTAACGGACGGAAGAAGAAGCAATAAAGATACACACCACCACCAGCAACAACAACAACGACGACGACGACGATGGCGTACACCTTGCAATTTAAGCCGCTATCTGTTTGCGCTCTCTGCTCTCATCACAGTCGATAATCATTCTTTCTCGCTTGCACGCTCTCCCTCTCTCGGACTCTGCCTTCTGCTGTCGCACAGCATCAATTTAACGCACACACACACACAGAAACAAACACACGCATATGGACAGGCAAACAGACGGATGGACGGACAGAAAAAGGGATCACTGCAGTCTGCTGCTGCTGCAGGCAGCGGGTTGCATTCGCAGTCGAACAACAAAGACCGATCGCATAGGAATTTTCTTCGTAACAGACACACACATACAGCGGACACGTGTATGTATGTGTAGATCCTGTGTTGCATCACTGTTAAAACAGATCAGATGTGAACGAGAATGTTGCTCCCTCCCTTGCACCAATGGAATGGCTGTTGACCTCCTCAAGGTTTAAGGGTCTCTCGGTCTCGAATTTTGTGCCTACTTTCACACGGCATTCGTGTTACCTGTGCGACCACAAGCACAGCACAGGACTAAAGCGAGAATGAATTCTCAAACCCTCGCTTGGCAAACACACACACACATATGCTTTATCATCCATTAATGTCATTTTCAAGGCGTTTATAGTTTTGAGGCTATGTTAACGTCATAGAAAATCGTCTAAATAAAAATGCTTATCTCCTCTATGTTTTAGTTAAATTAAAAGTTAGTAAATTTAACTGATTTGTACAGGCCCTAACCCCACTTTTCTGCACCTGCACTGCAAGAGCCAGCCCCATAATTCGTGGAGCAAACAACAAAAGAAAAATGTGAACATTGTTGTACACACAGACGCACCAACACATGCAAAGACTCAACGTCGAATGTCGTATGCATACACACGCACGCACACATACAGAACAAATGTCACGACATGCATGAGAAAATGAGTTTACTTTACCCCTAGATAACTTTATTTTGCACTTTGGACAACAGATTTAATATATTTGGTACACAATTGACGCTTGCCGTTGCAATTTAGCTAAATTGTTTAATTATTTCATCCGTTTTACACTTTTTGCGTTTAGCCCACTCACACACACGCACACACACCTTGCACAGGCACAAGAAGCAGTTGGCACTGAGCACACGTTTAATCGAATTTACCACGTACGTTTCTGTGCCGTTTTCTTCAAGGTGTTTTCAGCTATCCAGTGTTTATGTTTTGTTTAACCGTATTCGTTTTATTCGGATAACAAAAACAAAAATTCTTAAATTCAGACAGAAAAATAACTAAAATGCTTGAGCGAGCTAGCTGTCTCTCTCTCTCTCTCACTCTACCTCTTCTGTGAAGAAGCATCGAGTGAAATATCGATGCTTGCAAAGCATCGGAGCCATCGGTGTTTGGTAGGCCACTATCGAGTGTTTTTATATGCAACAAAAATAAACAGTCCTGATAATTCGACCCTCTAAATTTTAGAGTCTAAAATATTAAAAAGAAAGAATCCGTTTTACAGATGAGATTTGCAGATTTAAAAATCGTGTTCAACAAACTTAATGTGTTGAGCGAACATCGAGCATTGCGGACAACCCACAACACACCTCTAATAAATAAATGCATTATCAGCTGATTGCATTGGTTAAAAAAAAAAAACAGGTGGCAGTCTTGCAACGGTGGCAGCTATGACAATATTTATCTCCTTTTAGAGATATTGTTAAAAATTGTTGTTTTTTCTTAAATTAATTTTTAAGCTAGAGTTTTTAAATTTTCTTTATATTTGATCGATGACCTTATCGATAAGTGAATATTCGGCTTTGCATTAAACTATCGATGACTACTTTACACAATCGATAGTGTATATTGCGATAGCTCGATACTATTTGCAAAATATATTCGATTACAATAGGCATAATATATCGTTTTAATATTATTTTTTGCCGCTTTTAATACAAACTAAAACGCCGCGTAAAATGTAAATTTGACTAGATACAGCAACCATAATGCAAATAATTGGCATATAAAAGTGTCGAGCAGCTCTAAAGTGGCCGATTACGCGTGCAACCCCTCATCGATACACTTATACGCCCGCAATCGATTGCCTGGGTTTAAATCAAGTCAAAAGCAGTTGATTAGCAGTTTAGTTGGTCTTTTTAGTTCAATTTGCTGACCAAGTTCAATCGTTCATTTTTCAGTCGTGAAATAAATCAGTCATTTTGTCATTATTTAGTCATTTATTTGTGATGCTGCCATTTATTTGGATTTTGGACAGCCACCTTGTCTGGCAGCACTGCCAACATTTAACATTTGGTATTAAATTTAACTCACATATGTTCTGTTAAATGTATTTTAGTCCGTTTTAGTCCAATGAGAGAGAAGAGAGAGAGTGACAATGCGAGAGTGAGAGAAGTGCACGAACAGCTGACGAACAAACTTGTTTCTTCTTTTTATTTTGCCGATTCAAAAAATAAAAACGATGTCTTTCCAATTCTTGAGTGCGGCATTTTTAAAGTGACGTTTAGTCCGCGTGGCGACAACAAGACGGCTGCAATTCAATTTGTGCAGAAATAACGAGAAACGAAACGACACAACTTTATTTATTAGCAGTTTAGTTAGCACCCGGAAGATGGCGACACCGGCAGCATCTGTTGAGGAGGGATTTGGCGACCTTGTGTCCCATTACCTGGACAAGGGCATTGTCTTGATTATTGCCGACTTGCTCAGCTTAATAACAGTCTCCTCATGCCTGGTTATTAAAGTGCCGCAAATAAACACAATACGGGAGAACAAATCCTCAAAAGGTGAGACACACAAACACACACACACATTTAAATCAACGCCCACACACACAAATTGAAATTGCTTGCTTTCTCTTTCTGGCAGGCATCAGTGTGCTGGGATTATGCTTGGAACTGTTCAGCTACACTGTGATGATGTCCTACAACTACACATCCGGCTATGAGTTCCTCTCCTACATGGAGTATCCCGTACTGCTGCTGCAGGAATACGTGCTCATCTATTATGTTTTCAAGTATCAGAATTTTCTGGGCAAGCGCACACAAATATTTGCCGTTTTCTATGTGACCATAGCGACACTTATCTACCTCAAGCTATTTCCCATCATCATCCTAACGTTCCTGGTGGTGAGTAATGTCCAAGAGACGCTATCAGCTTTTTTTTTTTTGATCGATTGATTAGAAACTTTGACTAGATAAGGTTGGAACTTGTTGATAGCATTCGACGCAGTTTAAACTCGTTTACACAACTTCATTTACTAATTATGTACATATGTTATCTTTTAGGGCAACACAAACAACAAACTTGTTGATGTTGTTTTCTGTTTTTGTTTTTTATTTTAACTGGTCTTCATTAATTGTCCCAAGGTCAAGAGTGTTTGTTGTATAATATAAATATTTGTGATGCTGCTATTTTTAGTTAGTTTTGTTTGTCAGCGACCAATTGTTTTAAAAGCCACTTGTTTAAGTGTTTGTGTGCATATAAATATTAATTAGATATGTATGCATGTGTGTAGACCCTGTACTTTCAAAGAAACAAAGAGTGTACTAAGTTTGAGTTTTTTAAAAAATTTCTTCGCTAGTATATTTTATGATTTTTTTAAATAGTATTTTCTAGTCTTTTTTTTTATTATTTTTTTATAAAAATTACTATTTTAACCACTTTTTCCTCCTTTTCATACAAAATAGTAATTTTAAGCTATTTTTAAAAAACCAAAAAAATACTAGCAAAGAGATTTTTGAAAAATTTTTTTTGCAGTCACTATTAAAATTGCTTGAAGAATTTTATTGCATCTAATTATATTTTTTTTTTTGTAAATCGAAGAAATAAGTTTTAAAAAAGACCTTTACGAAAATTCAAAATATTCAATGGGTACTTAATGGGTTAAGAAAAATTTTGGATTGAAAAGACCTTTCCATCGATGCCAAAAAAAAACATGAAGTAGGTTTAAATTTCGGGTAGATTTAACTTAAAATATTGTCAAAATAAATATGCCGACCAGCGCACTAATGATAAAAGCCTTCTCCACACCCACAGCTCTTAATTTATAATTCTCTTTTTGAGGTTGAATATTTTTCTTATTACTAAAAATCATCCCACCTAATCGGAAATAGATTGGTTAACTCTAAGAAAAGTTATAGCTGTTTTAAGTTGGAAATCGCCTAAATGTATGCAGTATTTTTTGTTTAGATTGTATTTCAATATCAATTGATAGAAGTAGAATGTATTTAAATTAATTAACTGGTTCTTATACAAATATATATGCTCTATTAATATAATTTTATACTCGACAGCCTTTCTGCACGCCAATTGGCGCCACGAGCAAGGTGCTCCAATTGATTGCCATACTACGCTCCAAGGACGCCAGCTCCGTCAGTCGCACCACATGGGCGCTATCCGCCTTCACCAACATGAGTATGTAAACAGTATATATAAAACTTCTTCAATTATTTCTAATCGTTTGTAATCCTCTTTCTAGCCCGCATTTACACTGTGTATGTGCAGTCCTTTGATATGATGCTGCTCTCCAATTTCTTCATATCCACGTTCCTCAGCTCGGCTGTCTTTGGCGCTGCCTGTGTCTACAAGAAGAAGACCAAGAAGGAATAGAAGCACATCTAAATGGACACAAATACTCAAAAGACACGTGATCACAATTTTGTCATCAGTCAAACTACTTTTTACTATTAATATTTAAATTCAGATGTTAATTCAAATTCATTGGCATTTCTTATTATAATACAGAGAGAGAGATTGTTTCTCTTAGCTGTCTGCATAGTATGCCACGCCCAGAGCGCCCATCACTGCCAGCAATGATACCATATAGATGGCTAGACGCTGCCAATCAATGTCTGTTTTGGTCTTCTCCACATCCACAGTTTTGCGCTCCTTGGGCTTTCGCTTGCCAAACTTCTGCTCGAATTTCTCCAGCTCCAGTCGATTCTTGGCCTCCTCCTGTCGCAGTCTTTGCTCCAGCTGCTGTTGCTCCGTCGCCTGCGCCTTGGAACGTTCCGCCTGACAGTTGGCATCGCAATCCAACGTAGTTTGACCTGCGCGATGCTTGTCGCAGGCTATGTCCAGCTTAAGCCGCTTGCAGGCACAGTAAATGCGCAGCTTTTTGCGACACAGCTCGGGATTGGGACACTGACCGGAGTGACAAATGGTCAGGCAGCGATGGCCACAGGCAAACTGCAATTGGAAATGATTATTAGTATAATGAATCGCTTAAAATCTTCTCAAAGTACACACATTCTTCAGACAACGATTGCCACAGCTCTGTAGCTGCTCCCGATGCTCCAGAATCTCCTGCTCCGTTCCGTCTACGTTGTAGAACTCGCTGCACTTGTATACAATCTGATTGAGGGCACAATGACACTTGGTCTTGATCACAAAACTACATGGCGCACATGGAGCTGGATGACAGCCTCTGGGACAGGCGTGTACACAGCCTGGTGGTCGGGGAATGTCACAACCTTGCTCGCAATGCCCACAGCCAGCCTGCTGTTGCATATCCTGTGGATTGGGCACAGCATGGCAGACCTTGGAGCAGCTGTGATTGCCACATTTCAACTTTCGGGCACATTTGCGCTGGCAGGACGACGGCTTGGAGTTCCAGCAGGGCCAGGTGGCCAGCTCGTGGCCACCAATGCAGGTGACACTGACGCCCTCCTCACAACGTGGATGCGCCAGAGCACGATACTCATACTGCCAAGAATTAATTAAAACAATTAATATTTATAATGGAATTGTCTGGCTAACTGAGCATAGAATTAACCTTATTGGCATGTGGACGCACTGCATCCGCTGGCTTGTTGACTCTGATGGCTGCGTGACAACGCGCCTTGCAAGTGTGGCCACAATTGTTGGTGTCATTGGGCAGACCACAGGGTTGTCCACACGGCGGGCATTCGCCCTTGTGACAGCGATGCTTGATGGCGTGATGACACTTGGCCGAGATTCTGCAAAAAGAGAAAAAGTTAAAATAATATTAATAAATAAATAAAAATTGAGCTTAAAATAGTTTAAGCTGCAAAAATATTTATTTAAATGATTTTAATGAAATCATATTTTGAATTTAAATTAAAAATATTATGAATTAACTAAATATTACATTCTGGTTTGAAATCTTATTTTAAGTTTGCGTTATAAGAATTGAAAACAGAAGTTAATTTCTAAAACAATCATAAAATAAAACAATGTTTTTTTTCTAAACAAAAAAAATATTAAAATTAACTCTTATTTTTAATTGAAATATAAAATTTTAAGAAATAACCAAATTTCTAATTTTGTTTTATAATTTAAAAACTACTATTTTAAATTTGAAGTATAACAAATAAAAACAAAAAAAATTGCAAATTATATGAATGATTAAAATATACATTTGTTTTTAATTTAATTATAAAATATTAATAAAACCTTAATTAAAATTTTTACTGTAAAGTTAAAATATACCTCTAATTTCAAATTTTTAATAAAAAATGTGAATAAATAGTTAATTTTTAAGAATGTCAAAAATATCAATTATAAAATTTAATATTTGATATTTTTAATTTAAATTAAAAAAAATTACTGAGACGAACTCATTTTTAATTAAATAAAAACTATTTTTGAAATAACTAAATTTCAAATTGTGTTTTGAAATCCAAACATTACTCTAGTTTCAAGTTTATAAAAATTGAATTCTAGCTATTTTTCAAAAATTTCTATTATAAAATTTCACTTATTTCACTTTATAAAAATGAAAAGTTAATTTTCCAAAATATTTTAAGCTTTGATTTACAAATTAAACTTTAACTTGTTTATTTATAATTTACATAAAATATAAATCATTTTAAGTCCTTAAGGTCCGCACTCTTAGTCAACCATAGACTCACCTGCACAGCTCCAGGCAGGCAATCCTCGCGCTCTTCTCCCTGCCACAGGGCACGCTGCGTCGCGTCTTGCCGCAGCGACAGTTGACCTGGGATTCCAGCTTGCAGGGATAGCAGGGTGCATTGTGGCACACGGACTGGCACTTGTGCTTGTTGCAGCTCAACTGCTTGCCGCAGATCTTCTCGCAGGGCGGACACTGATCGCCACAACACTAGCGACAGAGAGAAACAAACGACATTTAGTTGAAAGCAATTACAGGGTATATGTATGTGAGTGGAGCATACCTTGCGATTGCAGCCATGCTTGCCACAATCGCGCATCTGCTTGCACTTTGATTCGCAGCTGAAATCCTTGGAGCAGGGCAGCTCCTTCTCATGCAGCCCACAACGACACTTTTTCTTGGTGCGCACCAGGCACTGCAATCAAAGATAAATAATTGTTTAGATAGTAATTGAGTTAGTTAAATTGGGATTTACTGCATCTCCACGCACCAGGTTGCAAGGTCCTCGATGACAGCGCTGCGCACACGTGTGCTTGCCGCAGGACAACAGCTTCTGGCAAGTGTCGCCACAGGTTTCCACCACCTCGCTGCAGATGCCCGCTTTGCTCTGTTAGATATGGGAAATAAGTGTTTGAATATTGTTTTCTAAATCTTGGCTGGAATCTTGTTGACTTACGCTCTTGCCACAGGGACAGCTGCGCAGACCCAAAGGACATTCGCCGCCGCCGCAGGGACCCGCATGACACACCTTCTCACAGCTGTGCAGTCCACAGGCAAATGGAGCGCCACATATCTGTAAAAAAAATTATAAACATAATATGATTATAGATTTAAATATAAATCTAGATATGGGCATATTATATTTCAATAGAGATCTCTATAAATTATATTAAAAATACCAAATGGAGGAGGAAAAAGAAAAATCAAAAGACAGTGAATTTCTTGTTCTTTTTTCAGCCTTATTTTGATTTCATTAGGTTTTAATTCTGTAAAATTATTCGAAACTTGCTTATTCTTTTCGTATTCCCTTCGAAAAATCCCTAACCGTACTAATATTTATATTAATGTCTTGTACTATCACTAATTACTCCTACTGATTCAATTTAATATTTTATTAATGCAAACAATATACTAATTAACGTATCATATAAGTTTATATTATGTTTATCATTAATATCCTATTAAGTTACCTTAATTTTATTTTTATTTTTAAAAGATTTACTTTGTACTACCACTAAATGCTACTACTAATTATTTTAATATTTTATTGAGTATAGATTATATAAAAAATCACATATTTTAAGATTTAATTTACTTTTTAACCGTTTCTAGTTTAAATTGAAATTTATATGCAAAACTATTTTAATTTAGTATTATATTAAGCTACTTCATTTTATTTTTAAAATAATTACTTTGCAATAATACTACTTACAACTACTTATTATTTGAATATTTTATTAAATAAATGTTACATTAAGTAATATATTTTAGTATTTTATTACTTTTTATACTTTTTAGTTTAAATTGAAATACAGTCGAACTTCTCTAACTCGAACTTCCCTAACTCGAAGTTGTTCTAACTCGAACAAAATCCAGTGGCAATAGCATTTATTGAGCAAATTTCATACAATTCTGTCTCCCTAACTCGAACTTCCCTAACTCGAATTTCTCCCTAACTCGAACAAAAATATTGGCCCGTACTTCTGTAAGTCGAATTTTTCGGGAAAATCTCCAACAAAGTTTGAATTTTTTTTGGTTTCTATTTTATACTTTTGTTACCGGATCGTTTGAATATGTTATATTGGTTTACATTAGCATATGGTGATGAAATATGATAGAATATTGCATCAAAAATTACTTAAGCTTGTGAAATTGCTATAGGAAAGATGTTCGTAATGTACTTCTTTGTCAGCGCATCAGTGTACTAAAATGTTTAAGGAAATATTCAAACTTATTAGTAGTTAAGGAATTTGAAAGTAGACCAAATAAATTAAAGTTGCTGAAAAGTGTGGTATCTCAGCAAAAACATTTTTCATTATATTAAAAAATGAAATATTAATTATGATGACATTTGAATAGGGAACTTATTCTGGATACGGCAAAGGAACGAAGAAACCAATTTTTGAGAATATTTACAGGTCTTGAACAAACTAGAATCCCTTTTTGTTGAAAATAACAGAAAAAATTGAAATTTGAATTGTACTTATGATTGAATGCATTTGTAGTTTCTTTTAAAACACTAAAAAAAAAATTCCCTAACTCGAAGTCTCCCTAACTCGAACTTTTTTCTTGGATAATGGTGATTCGAGTTAGGGAAGTTCGACTGTATCATATTAATTTGGTATCATATTCAGTTACTTAATTTTATTTCCATTTTTATAAGATTTATTTTGGTTAATTAATTTAATTTAAATTTTTAAAAAAAACTTTTGCTCAACTGCTTTTAGTTGACATTAAATAAATAAAAAAGATACCAATTATTTCAAATTCCATATCTTATCTAATTGTAATCTCTACTCACTTTGCTGCACTTCCATTTGGGCTCGGAGCAGTTGACAACCTTGAGTTCCCGCCTGCAATCGCAGTGCTGGGCGCTCTTGTTGGTGCAGGGCGGACACTGTCCAGGTCGATGGCATCTTTGGTTGCACTTGTGCTTGCCACAGGCTAAAAGCGCTTGACACTGCAAACAAATAATGGATTTAATATAATTAAAAGTGCAATAAAAATCCACATGGAACTTACAGTTTGTTGGCACTGCCACGTCTTGTCGATGCAGCGCACGGAACGTGGCGCCGACTTGCCACAGAGACAGGAACTGTGCGCCAATTGGGCGCAGGGCGGACACGGACCCGGATGACACAGCAGCTTGCAGTCGTGGCCACATTTCGGCTGCAACAGCTTGCCGCAGATTTCGCCACAGGAATGCGGCACCAAAAACGGCTGTGGCTGCGGATTCATCTCCTTGCCGCAGAAGCAATCGTACTGCGTGGGTCGCTCTGTCGGCTGATAGTCCCGGCGACACTGTGGACAACACCAGTGCAGCGACTTTTGACGCTTGGGCGGCACAAACTCGCCCAGATGATTGTAATGTCCCTGATGATTGCCATTCTGCTGCTGCTGCTCCGCCTTCACCTTCATTTGCATCACACTGTCGTTGGCCCAGCGCTGAATGCAGTTCAGATGGAAGAAGCAGTAACAACTGCGGCAGGACCAAATGGACTCCAGCCGACGAATGCTGCCGATGCAAATCAAACACGTTGCCGCGCCCGAGTGCAGCGTGTTCTCCAGAAATGTTGCGGTGCGATTGGCATTGTTATTGTTTAGTTTACTGACACTCGATCCTGCATCCGTGCTGCCTTGGTAATGCTTGTATAACAAATCTACAGCCAAAATAAAGAAAAACCGCAACTGGAGACACGTCATAAATTGCATATGTATTTATTGCGTACCCAGTATATGCTTCTCATCCAGCTCGCCCTCATCTTCGGAACTGGAGGCGTATGCATCCACCAGTTTTTGGGCTGCTGCTAAATTCTTTGCCTGCGCCTTGTTGAATTTTTCCATTTCTGTCGCCCGGTTCAAGAAATTTGCTCGCTGAAATACGAACTTTTGCTTCACGGAATTCTAAACTGACTCCAGGGCTGCAATTGATGCTGATTGGAGTGAACTAGTGATGTGAAAAACATCGGAGCAACGATTGTTTGCTCTGATTTTATAATATTTTTAGTAATATTAGTGGGATTCCGGTAAACGTTTTTGATTTGCTTTTGATTTGATTTTGATTTTGCAGTCAGCTGTTCGGAACGACGCTGCTCGCATACTAAATATTTTCAGTGATGCCCAGAGCAAATCAGCGGACAATGTGGTCGTTACTAATTGATTTCGAAAAATCAGCTACTGAGACTGATTATTTTTTCACATTTGATTTGGTTTCGAACAGCTGTGTCGACAGTTGGTGTTTGTTTGAACATTCGTAAATCTACGAATATTCAATAAACAACATACTGTCGATGACTTTCTGTTCGAAAGCAATTTAAAATGATGCAATTATCAGTCTCAGGCTGATTTTTCGTATACTTTATTAGTTAGATCACATTTAGCTGATTTGCCCTAGGCATGCTGCAGCTGTTGCACGAAATCAAAAAATGAATCAGCTGACTGCAAAACAGGGTCGTTCCGTCAACTGATTTATATTTCGGTTCTAAAAATAATCAAAAGCAAATCAAAAACGTTTACCGGAATCCCACTAATATTTTGCAGGTCAATAGATTTATCGATATTGACATAAAGAACTGGCGATTTAATGAACGATTTAGTTCCAGCTTTGGCCGATTGCACAGTTCAACTATTGATAGCGACGACAGGCAAAGTGATCAATTAGATATCGATATTTTCAGACCAAAACAAATCGTTTTCAACTGCTCAATTGATTTAAAAATCAGTTTAACGTACAAAATTTTAATTGAAAATTTTATTGTGAAAACGATTCAAGTTTACAGACATAAGAAACAATATACTTGCTTAGACAATTTTCAAAGATAAATTTAAAAAACTATGAAATAGAAAACATTTTTACATTAAGATCAATGCCACTGAAGTAAATACTAATAATTTTAAACTTAATTAAAAATCAAATTCAGACGATGGCCGCATTCGCACTTTCCGACTTCGCAATCGACAAGTGCGCAACATATTTTCCGGCGTTTTTTCCGTTTCATTTAAATCTTGAACGGCAGTTGGACTGTTGTGAATCGAGTTCCTCTCCATGGACTCCATGGATTCCTCGCAATCCTCCAGCTTGTCAATGCCCACCAGCACGGCGTCCTCATCCCCGCTGATGTTGCCCTCCTCGACGGCAAACTGAAAGCGACGCACACTCCTCTTGGCACTGAACATGACGCCACGTGCGCCCGCCTCACGTTTCTTGGTGCCCGGCGTCTTTAAAATGGACATACGCCTTGGTGTCGCTGCCAAGGACGACGACGGCGGCGTCTGCGGCTGCTGCTGTCGCGACTTCTGCTCCGCTGCACCCTTGAGTGCTGATTTCAATAGACCATTGCCATGTCCAATGGACGGACGATTGCCACTGCCCACAGACAGACGCAGCACGGTCCGTGCGGGCGAGAATGACTTGCGATCCCGTACGACAATAACACGGCGTGTGGGCGTGTTATTACCCAGCTCCACTGCCTCCTCCTTCTGCTCCTCCTGATTCTTGCGCTGCTCTGCCTTGGCCTTGCGCAGAAAGCTCTTCAAATTGCTGCTCGCCTTGGCGGCTGGCTTTGGCTTCGGTTTGGTCTTTGCCTTGGACGCCGCCTTGACTTTGGGCTTGGGCATTGGCGGCTTCTCCAGCGCATCGGGATCCTGCCAATTATTAACTCGCCAGCGTCCCAAGTTGGCGAATCGCTTGTCCACATTATCGCTCTGCAAATTGATCATATCCCACCAGCCCTGCAGATCCTCGGCCAGCACGGGTTTGCTGTCCTCGCTGCCATCATTGGGACGCAGTCCGACGCCCGTGGCGCCCGCTTCACAGCGATCGATCAGACTGCCAAACTGCATCAGTTTCTTGCTAGTCAACAGCTTCGTCTGTCCAATGGCGGCATCTATCATATCCTTGCCGCCAGTTTCCACAAGCATTGCTTCATGCTCCGCGCAATACAAATTCCACTCATCGCAGAGCTCGTGAAGGCGTCTGATTTCATTGTCCAGCTGCAGACGGAAATACTGCACGGCATCCAGAGTGCGACGCACAGCAATAGACATCTCTGGCTCCTTCTCGTCCATTGCATCCAGCAGATACATGCTGTCCCGCTTCTTGCGCTCCGTTTGCGAGTTCACCTTGCCGCGGGAAACGCTCACAAAGGGACTCAGATAGTTGGGCTTGCTGCCGTTGGAGCTCTGTGGCGGCGTCGACGGCTGCATGGTCTTGTCATCAGCTGAAATGATCCAGAAGTTTAAATGATTTACCCATAACTTTTTATTTGAATGCTCACCTGCTTCAGTTGCTGCTGCTGGAATGACTGTGACTTCCTCCTCCGCCGCTGCCGATGCTGCTGCTGCTGGTTGTGGTGACTCCAACATCGCAAATCCCTCCGAGTAGCGCACAAAATTAAATTTATGCTTCTGTTTATCTGTCTCCTCCGGGGGAATCAATTGCCGCTTCGCAGAGGAAACAAAAGCATTTGAGTTTTCAGTACTTGTCACTGGACTCAGACTGGTTATGTTACGGTATGCCTCCAGCAGATCCAGGCTACAATTGTTGGACTTGTTCTGCGTGGATGTTGCCTGCGCCTGGAACGGATTCTCAATGCTGGCCAACTCGATGGGCGTATCGGGCAGCGGATCTTCGGTGGCAATTTGCAGCAGCTCCTTTTTCAAATTCGGCATTTTGCCAACCAACTTTTGTTTGCTGTTCGCAGGCGCTGGTTTCTTCAGCTTGATCATCCTTGAAGTATCCGACATTCCGAGTTTATTTTTGGTGACTTTTGACTTTTGTGGTGCTGCTGCTGCTGTTGCTTTGAACTTGCCGGCAGCACCGCCGCCGCCTGCTCGTATGGGTTTGACAATTTTGGCAGCGTTTACTGCCGGCTTATCAAATAGCTGTGTCCTTAGGTTTGTGGGCACTCTGGTGACTCGCGGTGTTGGCTTGGCAGCAGATGTTGTTAGCGTCTTTGCCGCACTTAATGCTTGCACTGGTTTCCCGGCACTCGGCGTGGGCTTGTGACCGGCAACTGGAACAGCTCCATGCTTGGTTGAAGGCGGCAGCACGGGCTTTGTTGCTGCAGTCGTGGTTGCCTTTGGCTTAAATGCAGCTCCAAGAGTGTGCTTCACTGCAGTTGGAGCTGGAGGCTGTGGCTTTACTAAACCTGCAGGCTGTGGCTTCACTGCAGCTGGAGCTGAAGACTGTGGCTTCACTGCAGCTGGCGGTAGTTGCTTCACTGCAGCTGGAGCTGAAGGCTGTGGCTTCATAGCAACTGGAGGCTGTGGCTTTACTGCAACTGAAGAAAACAGCGGCTTCACTGCAGCTGGAGGCCTTGGTCTCACTGCAGCTGGAGGCTGTGGCTTTACTAAACCTGCAGGCTGCGGTTTCACTGTAGCTGAAGCTGGCGGCTGTGGCTTTACTGCAACTGGAGGCTGTGGCTTCGGCTTCACTCCAACTGGAGGCCTTGGAACTGCAGGCTGCGGCTTCACTGCAACTTCACGCTGTGGATTCACTTTAGTCGTTGCAATCGTTGCCGTCTGCTGCTTCACTGCAGTCGCAGCAGTTGCACGCTTTGCTGCTGGCGCTGGTTGCAATGCCATTATTGGTTGCTCAGCAGGCGGCGCCGCAGGCAATTGCTTAATTTCCTTAGGTTTATTTGTCTTCGGATCTATCACAATATACATGGAACGGCGTTTTGGTGGCGGGAACACAGCTGTCTCTGGTTGTTGCTCCATTTGTTGTTGTTGTTGTTCGCCTTTTGCCAGCTGCGCGCGCTGTCGATTGTCCGCCTTCCATTTGATAAAACGCTGCATATAAATCTCTTTGCGTGACGCCGCTTTGGCCACTGATGTCTGCGGATTAGCATTTTCTTGCTCGCCCTCTGTTGTTGTTGCAGTCGTCGAATGAGGCTCCGCTGGCAGTTTGGGATCGGGCAACTTTTTCATTGGCGTTGGACTCACATCAATGACGCGATTATTTTGAAAGCATTCTTCGCGCTTTTTTGCCCGTGCGACGCGCTGTCGTTCCCGATTGATTTGATTGTGATTGTTAGGAGTTAGCGCAAGCGATTGCGATTTGAACAGACTTTTATGTTCTTCCATCTTGCGTTAAGCTATTTGAAATGATTTCTTACATGCACAACTTGTTATTATTTGAAAGAAAGTTAAGCAAGCGTTGCGACACAAAAAGACGCTTAAAATTTGTGCAAATTAAGTGTTGCTTTTCGATATGATATCGACTTATTGATACAACGGTTGTCAAATGTAGGGATGGGTACCGGCACCAGTGTTGTCAACGCCTTTACACAAAAAAAGGCCGGTTAAACTAAAAAATGATAGAAAACGGACAGATTATTTTTAAAAGGACAGATAATCTGGACAAACAATGTTTTCTTATTAATACATATGATAATAATTTGTATGATAATATCATAGCTTTAAAAATAATTTAATACCAAAAGTGCTAGCTTTTATTGCCCAGTAAAATATTTTTCATAGGAAATGCACCAATTTTTCTTCTTAAATTTCAAAGCTATTTGGCGATCCGAAAATGAATATATTCGATGACACATAGTTATATTTAGTAAAAATATACTATTACAAAAATATATTGAGCGGTATATCGATATTTTATCAATAATACTAGCTGGAACTAGTTCTGAACAATGAAAACGAACTTATTCGCGAACTGGCTCATGTGTGCTACTGTACACCCACTGAAGAAAAAAAGATTGCTTACAACAAAAATCTATTATAAAGCACAAAAATGTCACGACAAGCCACCAGATTGGACGCAAAAAAAGTGGTAAGTTAATAAACTGAAAGCAGGAGCTAGTCTCCGACGCTCGTTTTTAGTTGTAAGCTGAGCTTTTGGCCTAGTCTAAATACGAAACATTGAAGAGCCAATTCCAATTCCACCCTCAAAATCGGCTTCACATTCGCTTTTCCAGTAAGTGTATTGAGGGCGTGAGAGGGACACGAAACAAGCACAACAAAAAGATAGCGCAACCTGCGCGCTATGGATAACCATTTTAGCAGTAACCGCACAACAACAACAACAACGGCAACAACTGCAGCAAGAATGACCGCAAACAACAACAACAGCAGTAGCAACAACAACAACACGGCCAACAATCCAAATGTAAACAACACGGCAACAACAACAACAGTTGGCGTTGCCGGACAACCGATACAAGTGATACCGATGCCCATGCCACAAATCATAATTGGCCAGCAGGCGGCACAGGCGCAGGGGGGCGGGGTGGCAGCGGGAGGGATGCAGCCGCAGTTGATACCATTGCAAGCGAACCAAATAATGCTGCAGGCGGCGCAACAACAGCCGCAAATGCAACAGATGCAGGTGATGCAGCTGCCGGATGGACAGACCATATTCTATCAGACGCCCACCATCACATCGCTGGATCCCCAATCAATTGGCGCCCAGCAGGCGCCCCATTATGTCAACATCAACGGACAATTGGTGCAAATAACGGCAGCACCCAGTGCCAATCAGGCAACGACGGCCACGGGACAACAAATCATAATGTTGCCACAAATGGCGGCAGTAAATGCGGCCGCTGTGGCCGCCAATGCAGCCAACAATGTGACGCACAGCAACAACAATTGCAATGTCGTCAGCCAAGTGCAACAGCAACAACAGCAACAGGCGCAGATGCAAGTCCAGGTGCAGACGGCAACAGTGGCAGCTACAACGAGCGCCGGTGCCGGCAGCAATTCGAGCAGTGCCGATGTCAGCACCAGCACCACGGGCACCAATACCAACAGCGAGGAGGATGAGGAGAACTCCAAGGGGAGGCGGATGAGGAGCCGCTCTATGTGAATGCCAAGCAGTACAAGCGCATACTGATCCGGCGGCAGGCACGCGCCAAACTCGAATCCCGTATACCCAAGGAGCGTTGTAAATACTTGCACGAATCTCGTCATCGGCATGCGATGAATCGGGCGCGCGGCGAGGGCGGTCGCTTCCATTCCGCCCAGGAGAAGGGCGATCAATCCGGGCTCGATGGCATCAGTCTGCCACTGGCGGCCAGCGGCGGTGCCACACTGAGCCGGGGCACGGCACGGGCACCGCCCAAACTGATAGCACCACACCAAACGCCGAGCATAACAATAACGGCCATCAAGTCGGAATAACGCCGCAAGCTGCAGTTCAATGTTGTAGATAGCACTGGGATCTTTTAGTCCTTAAATGCATATATCATTAATATATCCTATAGTTAACAGAGCTGGCAATTGAGATTCAAATTTGCTTTGATTAGAAATTACCACTAAATGTTTATGGCAGATGAAAATTACGAGAAAATCCAGCAACTCAAATTTTAATTTACAAAATCAATCAATTCAAATTTTAACAATGGGAAAATTTGTAATCAAAATTTTAGTTAATTTACAAATATTTCTAATTAATTCGCCAAGTAATTAACATACAATTTCTACAAAATTCCAAGGAAATTAACATTTCCAGAAATCCTGTTCCAAAAAATATCCAGATATAGGAAACTTTTTAATTGCAATTTAAATTTCAGTGCCAACTAAAATTTTAATGATGGGCAAAATTTGTAATCAAAATTTAAATTTCAGTAACAGTAACAATTTGAATTAATTTACAAATTATTCTAATTGGTTCGCTAAGTAATTAACATAAAATTTCAACAATTTTCCCAAAGGAATTATTTATTTCGAAAATATCAAAAAAAAAACCAGAAATAGGAAAATTTTTGATTACAATTTAAATTTCAGTGCCAGTAAATTTAATTAATTTACAAATATTTCTAATTGATTCGCTAAGTAAATAACAATTTCAACAAAATTCTAAGAAAATTAATAGTTCCAGAAATATCAAAAAATTCAGAAATGGAAAAATTTGTGATCAAGATTTAAATTTCAGTAGCAGTAAAAATTTTACTTACCTTACAAATATTTCTAATTAACATACCAATTTCAACAAAATTCCAAGCAAGTTATATTTTCAGAAATATCAAAAAATCCAGAAATTGGAAAATTTTTAATTACAATTTAAATTTCACAAAATTATTCATTTCAAATTTATTTAATTTACAAATTCCAAAGGAATTAATATTTGTAAAAATTCTTAAATAATTCTAACAAATAATCTGTTTGTAAAATAATTGAAAACAAAACTAATTTCAATCTCTGTGCCCAGCTCTGATATTGATTAAGATCTAAATTGATTAAGTCTAGGTTTAGGTAATGATTCTTTTTTTGGATTGTACACAATTGAAAATAAATTTGTATTTATTTAAATGTGTGCTCAAGTGAACAAATCGTTAGACATGTTTTCATATTGATGAACATCTCTTAGAATGGAATCTCTCCAATCCAAGTTGTCTGTCTCAAACTGCATTTTCACACACAGAACTCGGAGTTCCTAACGCTCACCTATGGCGCTCTGGTCACCCAGATGCTGCGCGACTTTGAGAACGTGGACGATGTGAACAAGCAGCTGGAGCGGATTGGCTACAACATGGGCATGCGTCTCATTGAGGATTTCCTGGCCCGGACCACGGCGCCACGTTGCCTGGAGATGCGCGAGACGGCGGATCGCATACAGCAGGCGTTTCGCATCTATTTGAATGTCCAGCCCACAATATCCAACTGGTCGGCGGCATCCGATGAGTTCTCGCTGCTGTTCGATGCCAATCCCCTGACGGAGTTTGTCGAGCTGCCCGCGGATTTGTCCAATTTACGCTATAGCGCCATTCTCAGCGGCTGCATTCGTGGTGCTCTCGAAATGGTCCAGCTGGAGGTGCAGTGCTGGTTTGTTCAGGTACATGTAAATATATATAGATATATATACAATGTTTCACTATATGAATATCGACATATCGTACTAAGAAAATCAAAAGAACGCAAAAAAAAAATGTAGGAGATAAAAATTAGCGACAACTTGGGGATACTAAAATACGTAGAGAATATTTGACAAAATATATTTAATATTTTGACTAAGTTTAAAAAAACTCTTCAAATGAAAATAGCGAGACAAAAAATCATTTAGATTTATTTCAATAATCATTTAGAATCAAGGACTGTCCACATATAAATGCTAGAATTTATCTGATCATACTCGTAGAACAGAGTATCGAGTTTCAAAAGTTTACAGTTTCGTGATTTATGTACTCTAAACAATATTTTTTTAGGTTAAATTCTGGTTATCGAATTGAAACGAGTATCAGGTTTCAGGTTACGGCTTCGGTTATGTTTACTTGGGTTTTCGGTTTCAAAAATTTGTATGAATATCGATTACGTAACGGTCACCGGTTTTTTGTATGTTTCGGTTTGAAATATCGGTACGGTTTCGGTTCAAAAGAATAACCGTGTAGAATTAAATAAAAGTATGTAAACTTGAAAACAAATATTTTAAAATTTTCAAAAATTTAGATCTTTTTATTGAGATCATTAAAAATAAAAATCTAATTTAATTTTGAGAATCAGGATTTTCCTTTAATAACATCCAGAGACCGCAAATGAGAGTTATGAGAAACTGGATACACTTTTATTTTATTTTTAATTTTTATTATCAAAATATAAAATAAAAGTTATTTTCCAATTTTCACAATTAAAATTAAAAATAAAAATTATTTTTAAATTTTTATTTCAATAATTAAAAATAAGTTTTTTTTTAATTTTTATTATAAAAATTGAAAATAAAAATTTCAATTCAAAGACATTTGCATTCAGTTTTTATAATAAAAATTGAAGAATAATTCTTATTTTTAATTCTTATAATAAAAATTTTAAAATAATTTTTATTTTTAATTTTTATAATAAATCTTGAAAAATACCTTTTATTTTCAATTGCTAAAATACAAATTGAAAATAAGAGCTAAACAATATAATAACTTTTAAATAAAAAATTTAAATTTAATTATTTTATTATTTATTTTTGATAAATATCAACAAATAATTTTTATTTAATAATTTATATTTTACAAATTATTATCGTTAGGTCCCTGATAACATCATTAAATATTATATTGAACATATTATTTTGACCTTCTAACCTTTTAAACCAAGTTTTATTTTTCAATTCTTAATAAATTATGCGAAATTCAAATAAGGAAGGCACCACATATATATTTATATATTTATTATACAAATTTGCAGTCATATATCTCTGTGTATGCGTGCGTTTGTGTGTGTGTGGAATACTTTATTGGTTGTTTTTGGCGGTGTGGTTTTTATTATTATTTCTAAATTTAATAATTGTTTGTTTTGTTGGATTGCGTCTCTTGCAGGATCAACTGAAGGGCGACAATGTGACGGAGTTGCGTGTTAAATTCGTGCGACGTCTAGAGGAAGCCATACCAGCTGGCGAGGATTAAATAGAGAAATAAACAAAGAAATAGAAACAGAAAAAAGAGAGATATATATTTAAATGTATGGTTAGGGAGCTTCTCATTTTTTTAGAATTTAGCAGGATTCTATACAAAGCTGCATTCCGAAGCGAACGCGCAACAATTAAACAAAAAAAACAATTTAACAGCAATAATTATAAAACAACATTTTCAGTTTTATTTTTATTCGACTTTATACAATTTGTCAGTTATAAAGATGTATATTTATATAAATATATAAAGCATTTTAATTAATTCAAACTTATGCATTTTTGTTTATTTTTATAAGCATTTTCATACAAAATTCACAATTTAAGCATTAGATTAAAGCATGTTTTGTATACATATATTTTAAATTGTATATAAAGTATTATTATTTAGTTAAGGCGGCTTTTTAAGGGGGTTAAGTAAACGCAGTTTGGGAATTGCGTTTGCTTTTGGATTTATTTAAGAAAACAACAACAACAATACTTTTACTTTTTTTTTCAATAACATGGAATACTTTTAACAGGCACAATACAATACTTTATTACATTGGTTTTTTGTTTTGGCTTTGGTTTTTGAATTTTTACAAGCTTTGGCTTTTATCCGCTTTCCACTAAAAATAACGTGAATGCTTGTCTAGTGGAAAGTAGAGTTGGGCTTTTTAGTTCGATTTGCTGAATAAGTTCAATCGTTCATTTTTCAGTCGTGAACTAAATCAGTCATTTAGTTCAGTTATTCAGTTGGTCAGTTAGTCATGAACTATGAACGAGATAGTTTCTTTTTAGTTGGTCTGAACTATGAACGAGATGGTTTCTATTCAGTTGGTCATGAACGATGAAAGATGAATAGGTCATTCTGATCAGTTAGTCAGTTGTTTATGAACGATGAAAGATGTGAATAGGCTACGACTGTTTCTTTTTAGTGGAATGTGAAATGGGTTTTAAGTTTTTGAATCAAATAGACGACAAATGCCAACTAGATTCCGCGGAGTTCCTCTTATTATTTTGGGTTATACTTATACCCTGGCTTTTTGAAAATGAGAAAAAGAGTAAATTGGTTTTTAATTTTGGGCTTAAGTTACCTTTCACATTGTTAAAAACTTAAAAATATATAAAATTTAAACATAGTTACATGTAAATAAAGAAGAAATTGAATCCATTTGCTGAACTTCATGTATTGTATTTCTCTAAAAAATTAAAATTTTGTTTAAAGAAATTACTGACCAATTGCGAAATGACCGATTTAGTTCATGATTGACTGAATAAGTTCATTAGTTCATCTTAATGACCCGTTCATTTGAACTTTTTCAGAACTAAACGACACAGCTCTAGTGGAAAGCGTCTATTTGGTATTGTTTGTTGTCGGTTATCGATTGTTATTGTGATTATTATCGCTGGCGGCTGTTTTAAAACTCTGCTGCGGTTATCGATTATTATGATTATGTTGGCGGTTGTTTTTAACTCTGCTGCGGGCAAAGCATTAAATTGAGGTTCCGGCGCGTCAGAACTTTGCGCAAGGCTTGCAATGTTTTCATGCAGATAACGACGCAGCAGCCGTTGGCCACGCCCTCCGCCGGACTCTTGCAGGTGCAGGAGTTGCCCTTGACTGCATTGTTGGTGTTGCTGATGACGGCAGGCGGCGGCGGTTGCGGCGTTTTGTTGGAGCAGCAGCCAGTGGAAGCCTCAACTGGTGCCGGTGGTGCACAGCAACCACCACTGGCGGCGACTGGAGCAGCGGGTTTGTTGCCCGAGCAGCAGCCGGAGCTGACAGTTGGCGCTGGAGCTGCACCACAGCAACCACCACTTGCCACTGGCTTCGGTGCACTTGAGGAGCAACCACAGCCATTGGTAGCTGCCGGAGGCGCTGGCTTGGCACCACCGCCACAGCATCCACCGCCGCCGCCAGCGGAGCTGCTGCTGCCGCCGCTCATGGAAGCCAGATTTTGCAGGAGCAGAGCAACATCCTCGATGTTTTGGTTCATTTCCGCATCGCGTTTACTCACTTTTTTGGTGACAGTGCTGCCACAGATGCGTTTGCCGCCATTGGAGCTGCTGGCAACTGTTGTTGTCGTGGTGGGTTTTACAGATTTCAATGTGGAGCCACCAGCTCCACAGTCACCGCTGTGACAGCTCTTGGTCTGATCACACTTGCAATTGGTGCAATTACAGATGCCCGCATCTGCTGTGATCTGTTTCAGCGTCGGCTTATTGTCCCTGATGTCCAGCTCGACCAAACCGGATGCATCGCTGGGCACCTGGGCCGCCTGATGCAGCGTCGCCTGCAACAAGGCGCTGTTGTTGTCAATGGTCATCAGTATATCGTTGAGCAGCGACTCTGTCTCCATGTCCTCGTCATTGTCGAAGCTATCATCCTTGAGCAGTTCCTCAATGTTGTGCGGATTCAGCTCCAGCGTGGGCAACGTGGCAGGATCAGTTACAGTTTGATTATTATTAGTGCTATTCAACATTTCCACATCCAGTGATGGTGTCATTGTCAGCTCATCCATGTTGCCGCTGATGGCATGGCCAAAGCTCTGCTTCAGATCCACAAAACTGGGCATTTCCGTGGGCAGGGCGACGCAGGCGTCGGTTAACGGCGCCATGGCCATAATGGGCTTGGAGACGAGCACGCCGGCATCGATCCAGGGACTGGGTAACTCCTCCTCGGCGGCATAGGACAATGGATACGCCTGCGATGTCTCCGGCAGCATGAAAAGATTGGACACTTGCTGCAGCACAACGCCGCTGTCGTTGCTCGTCGTCTCCGAGCTGTGACTGCCCGGATTAAGCAAAACCATGTCGGTCACTTCGATTTCCTGTTTTACTTTCAACTGTTGTTGCTCCGATTGCTGCTCCTCTTCGTCCTCCTGCTCCTGCTCCTGTTCCAGTTGCTGCTTCTGTGCGCGCTTCAATTTCTTTTTGCCCTTGTTGAGCATCTGACGCTGATGCGTCTTCTTGTGCGACTTGAGACTGTGCGAGGTACTAAACGATTTCTGGCAGCTGTCCTCCTGGCACGGATACGGCTTCTCGCCGGTGTGCGTGCGCCGGTGCGTCTTCAAATGATGCGAGGCGGTAAACGCCTTGCCGCACTCCTCCTCCGGGCACTTGTAGGGACGCTCCTGGGTGTGGGTGCGCATATGCTTCTTCAAATCACTCAGCGTGGTGAAACATTTCTGGCACATTTCACAATTGAATGTCTCCCCGTTGTGCAGCCGATGATGGGCGTGCAATCTAAGATAAGAATACCAATTGATTAGACAACGGACTGTGATTGTTTTGACTTGATAACTCACCTGTAGCGTGTGTTGAACGCCTTATCACAGCCACTCACCTCGCACTCGTAGGGCTTCACCTTGGTGTGGACGCGCACATGGATCTTCAGGCTGTAGGAGGTGAGGAACGCCTTGTTGCAGCCCTCCTCCGTGCACTTGAAGCTGTAGTCACCTGCAAATCATATTAAATAATGAATTATATTACAACATATAAAAACACTTGTTGGACCCTAATAACCATTTATTTAAATCGCCAACGGCTAAACAGCGCACAGTGTTGGCTAACATGGTACAATAGCCATGTGAGGCAGTGCTGCCAGTTTAGCAATTTAGTTGCTAGATCTGGCAACTTTTGAAAAAACTTGCAACTTTTTTCTTTAAAATGCTATAAGCCACAAATCTAGCAACTTTTAATTTTTCTTTAGCAATTTTAGCAACTATATTACAAAACTAGCAATTTTTTATTTTTCTTTGGCAGTTTTGCTTTTTTTTATTCTTTCGCAAATGATTGCCTCAACAAAAACTTTCAAACACGGAATGGAAACCCAACCCAATTACTATCGGATGTAATGGTTGCCATAAATTCACTAAAATCCAAGATTATACCACCTGATTATGCAATTGATATTTTAAAAGATGATTTGGAAAACGTAGCAGTGCCAAACTTGTATTTTGGCTATGCTTTTGAAAAAAAAGTTAAAGAGGCTCAATTCCAATCGCACGTGGTCGAAATTAGAAAAAATTGCATGGAGTTCACAAAAGAGTTGATAATCCAACTCCGCGAAAGGTATATATGGTGCTTTTTATCCTGGTACATATATTAAAAAAAGTACTCCGATTTAAGTGAAGCTGACGACCTCAGACAACATCATAAGTTCTCTTAATCTTGTTTGAATATAAAAAAACATGTCCTTTTTTAATGTACAGATCATGTTGTTTCTTAAAATATCATAATATATAACTGTCTGAAAACAAACATTTACAGTAATTTAGCATATTTTTAAATCTAGCTAACAATGATTCTGGCAGCACTGATGTGAGGTAGGTTTAATATTTGCGCCAATTATTCATTTGAACAGTTGCAAATATTTAGTGAAGTTGTAGACAGTTTGTTATTATATATTTGGTTGTAGTTCATTTCAGATAAATATAATAAATAATTATTGATTATCAAAACACTATCGAATTTAATGATACATTTATGAAATTAATTAAAATGTCAATGCAAATATTGTCTCAACAGTTCTGCTTGTTGTGGCTTGTGACGTCACTTGCTGCCGTTACCGTGCATAACAGCCCTGTCTCAGCGCATGGACAGTGTTGGTCAGCGAGCAACAGTTAGCGTCCGTGGCCGCAGCGCACGCACGCATGAAAAACTTTGTTTAAAAAAGAACATTTGAAAAACCGCAATGAAAGACATTGAGTTAAAACTAATTAGGGGTGTCCAACGGCATCCTTGTTTGTACAACAAGTCGAATATTGGGTTTCGCAATCGCCAGCTAAGAGAAAGAGCGTGGGCGAGCGTCGCTGCTGTGTGCGGTTTGCAAGGCAAGTAAAAGTGCACGCACGTACGCACGCACACATAAACATAAATACGTATGTATGTATGTACAATTGCAATCAATTTAAATATTACAGTTAACCAAACGAAAAAACGCTGGAAACTTTTGCGTGATCGTTTTGTGCGTGAACAGCATAAATCTGAAGAGGATCGAGCTTGGGAGTTCTATTACGATATGTTATATCTATTGGAACACATACAACTGCGCGTTTGGCAGAACATTGAATGTGAAACACAAATCGAACTCGATAACCAGATGGTAAAGGAAATTGACCTTACCAGCGAATTCGATAGCGTTGAAATCGATAACAGCAATGTCGATGAATTGGAGGAGTATACAATGACCGAAGAAACAGTCAACGAGTCTTCGGAAAATCAAACTGAATCGCAGTTTGTTAAGATGATGGATATGCTGAAGAGTGTTTTGGAAAAAAAGCTCAGCGAGGAAAAAACTACTACGCCAAGTGGAGCACACTGCGAATCTCAATGCAAGTGTAATGCCGAACCGGATCCGTTCTACAAGTACCTAGAGAGCATTCTAAAGCGCGTGAATGAAACGAAACGCGTAGAAATACAATTTGATTTATTGAACTTGGCAAACTCGCTGGTGAAAAAAGCTAAATAAACACGTAAATTAATTTTCTTATAATCGATATGGATATCTTATAAATCGACAAAAATGTATCAGGACTATGTATTTTTGAGCGATAATAATTGATGTTGATATCGAAATTTCACTCAATATCGGAACTCACCTGTGTGGGTTTTTAAATGCGTTCGCAGATTTCCAATCGTACTGTAGCTGCGATAACAGTTCTCATAGTTGCATTTATAACGGCTAAGAGCTTCGTCGGAGCTCTGCGTGCGTGTTGAAAGACAAATGTCATATTATTAATTTATGAGCTGCACATTTTGTATAACTGAGAAAATATGTACAAAGTCGTGGGTTTTCGAAAAAAGTCATTAGGTCGTTAGGTATGTATGTATTATGTTTATGTACTCGTAAGTCGGCCAATAAATATAAATATGTAATATTTAAATGCATGCAGAGTGAATAAAATTTGTTTTTTTGTGTATATAATTATGTTGTATGAGTATTTGTGTGTTTAGAGGAGGTCAAAGGTTAACTAAAACTACGCACCAAGTTGACTGTTTGATATGCGAAAAAGTGATTAACAAAATTTGAGCAGCGAGCATCACTTTGTTGACTAGTTCTATGGTTATCGATTATTTTTGCTATCGATTAATTGCTACAAGCAGCGTTACAAACGTTAGTTACGGCACACGTTTTTTTTTTATACACACAATTTAGCAATTGTGCGTGCGTATTGTGGGCGTTGTTGTTGCTTATGGAATGGGGGGCTCCGTACCTCGTACGCCATCGCCATCAGTTGATCCTCATCGGTGTCCTTATGCAGGGCGCCCGGGTGTATGCAGTGAGCCAGCTCATCGTCATCGTCTGGCTCATTCTGCTCTTCTATATAGCTGGAAGATCGTTGGGTGTTATTTTATCGAAATATCGAATATCGAATCTCTCGCCAATTGGAAACAAACGGCAACAATTAAAATAACAACAACAAACTGAAATGCTGTCTTTAATTTGTGTCAGTGGGGCATTAAAATAATGTATGTACATCGCAATTACACATACGTATAGTTGGTCAAGAAATTGTGTTGACAAAGAAATAAAATCACATTTGCTTATTATTTTGGTAAATGTGCAGTTAAGACCAATGGATCTTATTTTTTCTATTTTTAGCTTTTTCTAGGAATCAAAATAAAATAACACAAAAATCAAATGCAATTTAAAATATAGGAATTTTATTTTTTTGTCCGAACAATTACTTGACTAATTGTGTATGCACACATATACGTATGTATGTACATATGTATGCCTGCATAGATTAGTGAGGTTAGAGAGCAAAAAGAATACAACAATAACAAAATAGTTGACAGCCCGCAAAGCAGAAACATCTGTCAAAAAGGAGAGCAACAAAAACAAAACAATGCAAACTAACGGATTTGCTTTGAGTGGAAGCCCCTTTAAGCTTTAATAACCAGATTAATTAATATTTAATATTGTCATGGTCAAACACAACGTCGAAAGAACTATAAAAGAAAATCGAAGAAAAACACACACACACACACACACACATGCATAGACAGAATTTCCAATTAGAATAAACAACAAGTGCGTGGGCGAGTGGACGACTGACTAACGGACTGGGATGGGCTTGGGGGTACCAGACATACCCTCCACCCTCCGCCCTGCGTCATCACCATATCCCCCGTCTCGCACCATTCGCTGTCGCTGTCCCTGTCACGGACACAGCTGACAGCTGAGAGTTCCCCCCTCCACCGTCGACAACCTGTCCCATTCTCATATATCTCGCGAGCGCTGAAAAATGAGAAATATGATTGAGGTGGCAGACTCATGCTGATAAAAATAGCGTGGCGTAGACGTAAAGGGAACAACAACAACAAGACGGAGGACGGCCAGAGCAATACAAAGTCGAAAAAAAAAATTGAAATATTATTGTACTAAAAATAAAAACAACTACAAAAGTTGGGACTAACCACAACGAAAGAGATCATTTATTATCAAATACAAATAAATTTGTTGATGTCACTAATAATTTCTAAGAGATAAACTAAAAGAAAAACACGGATAAAAAGCTACGGATAAAAACAGAACAGCACGGATAAAAACACAATCAGAACCGCTTCCAATCAGAACAAACAAGTCTGACTGAATATCTTATTGGGATTGATAACACAAACAAAGCATGCAGCGAAAGATTTAGTAAGCAGACAATAAAACTATAATAAAAGCTAGATTTAAAGTAAAAAGAAGTTAGCATTAACAGATCAAAATAAATACAATGATAGTGCGAATTATAATATATTAGCAGTTTCCAAGGCAGAATAATCTCGAATAGAATTTCACAATGCCGCAATGGAAGCCGGCTAATTTACACCAAGTGTGAATGAATTTGGGGAAAAAGTACAAAACTTGTGCTTCTTCTTACACACCAAATATGTTTGTGTATACATTTTAATATATGTATCCATGTGTGTGTCTTTTTGTATTTTGTAGTGGGGGGGCGGGTAAATCTAAATGCGTTCATCGGCGTAATTATTTTTAGACCAAACAAATGATTTGGATACAATCATTGGAAAGAAGGCAGCGGCGGCTGCAGTCGACGCAGCAGTAGCAACAAAAACCGTTACATTCTCATTGCCATCGAATACACATGCACACAAAGGCACATTTGTATGCTTGCATGTGTATGTGTGTGGGTGAACACCGGCGAACACATACATATGTACGTACATATATCAGGCAATTAGCAACAACATGCCAGCATTTCGGACACTTAACGGACGCGCGTTGTAATAAGTGGACATTGGAATTGTTGAAATTTGCCAAATTTTTGCCATGGGTGAGAGCAAAAATATAAATCTTTTGACTTTTTACAGACGATATGTACATCTAATTAGTTTGCTGAAGCATAAACAGCAACAATAACAGAAAGAGACCAGACGGAAGGAAAAACAAACATGCAACAAACAGATATTTGTGTGGGCAGTGGAAAATTTAGACGCGAATTTGAAAGCAAAGTGCAAACACCTGCCAACATTTTATAATTTATTTTAAATAACACCAAAAATAGCAACAATAACAATTATGAGTATTAATCAAATGCATAAAGTTATCGATAAAGTTATCAAATGCAAAATAAATGATCGATCAGCAATAACAATAAATTATGAGCACTAATCAAATGCATAATGTTATCGATAAGTAAAAATCAAATGCAACATAAATTATCGATCAGCAACAACAGCAATAACAATAACAAAAGCCAAACTCAAAGTAGTGTTGCAAAGCATGCAATGAGGCTGCCAGTGTTTACTACCTCGTCCCAAGTGTGAAATATGCAGTAGGAGGAGAAGAAGTTGATGTTGTTGAGCTGTTGTTGTTGTTGCTCTGCATAATATCACTGCTAATCTCTGTTTTTGTTGTTGGCTCCATGCTGAAGGACACCACCGTTGGTGGTTGCACCTGGACAAGCTTTTGATTTTCAAACTGATATTCCAGCGTAAAACAAATGTCATCCAGATTGTACGTGCCGACTGTTGTTGTTATTATTGGTGTTGTTGTTGACGTTGGGTGATTTAATAAAGTGGGTGTGGGTGCGTGTGTGTGTGTGTATGTGGGCGAGGATGATGTGTTGGTGTTGATGCTTGAGGTTGTGGTGCTGGTTAGCAACAGGGGTGCAGTTGTTGTTGTTGTTGTTGTTGTTGTCAGCGGTCTCAGTGTGAATACCTCGTCGTCATCTATGTTATCTATGTCCGTCTGTGCCTGTGTCTGCACATCCGTCGTCACATCACCGTACAACGTGTAAGTTGTTGTTGTTGTTGTTGTTCTCGTCGCATCGTCCGCCTCAAGTGTTAAACTTAAACCTAACGGTTGCAGCACCTGTTGCTCCCCAGTCGTGTGACTGTGTCCGCTATATATGCTGCTACTGCTTCCACCACCACCATCAGCTTCCAGTTTGGGCGCCAACAAAGATGCCAATAATGCTTTGTCCTCAAACCCATTGAATTCTAGTTGCAGCGATGACGCAGTTATCGGTGGCGAACCAGTTAGCGATGTACGCGTCGAGTTTGTATCATAATCCCTGCTGTCTGATAAGGAATTTCCATGATTGGCCGACTTCCAACTGTGTTCATAGTACTCTTGTTGTTGTTGTTGTGTTTGTTGTTGTTGAGCGCTGAGCGTCTCATCGTTGCTTGCATCCATTTTATTGTACTTATTCTAGTATTTCACTTCACACACACACACACATAGATCAATTTCACGCATGCAGTTTTTTTTTTCTTATATCACTGTGCAATGCCGATACATATAGAAATATATGTATTACAAAAGAATTAGAAAATTATAAACAGCGGCGATTCGACCGAAAAAAACACGTCGTCCGCACACAACCGCGTCTGCCGAATGTTGTGGCAAATGTGAGCAGTATTTAAATGTGAATACTGATTCACAAATCATGTGGAAGCCCTGGATAATCTTTATCACAAAAAACAAAAAGGTGGCAGCCTTCAGGTTCCACGGATAACTCAAATCCTATTTAATTCAATTAAAAAAGCGTGAGGACAAAAAGGGAACTTGCTTAATTTTGTAGCTAGAATTTTGAAAATTGCACTCGAATTTTTGTTGAATTTGTCTCGAATTTTTAAGTTTTTATTTTAGAATTTCTTACTAAGCTTCACCACGCGAAGAGTCTAATGCACCAAACCAATTTTAAAATAAACTTTATTATTTTAGAAAATTTTGAATTTTTTGTGTTTTTTGAAGTTGTAAGTACACATTTTTAATTAATTTTTGAAAAAAATTAATTTTGTTAGAGAAATGACATGGGACCCATTTCTTATCGATATTTTATGAGAGTGAGTCAACAAGTGAAGAGCGAGAGGGAAGATATGCGATATGTCAAATGGTTACATGGCGCGCAATTTAAATATAAAAAATTAAAAATTTGTTTTATTTCGCAATAAGATTTTAGATAATTGAACCATTTAACTTTTAAATTTAATTAAATAAAGAAAACATATTTTTTTAGCTCGCCACCACTCGGTCGGTAAATTTGAATTCACTTATTCTAATAAATAACAGTACATTTTACAATGTTTTAAACAAAATTTAAAATAAAATTATAAACTTATCAAAAAGATAATTCTGTAATAGATAACCAAGGCTGCCACATATTCGAAGAACTGTGCCGCCACCTCTTGTATGTTTTGTGAAACATAAATACGCCACCTAAAATAGCTAAAATGGCAACACTGACCAGAATGTTCAATAAATGAATGAATGGGACATAAACATACGAACGAACCAACAAAACAACTGAGCAACTGAACTATATGACCTACAAGCAGGAATTCAGTTCGGTTCATTCACCAATTTGAATAGTTCATTCGAACTTAATGGGAACGATCGGATACAACTCTAATTCATTGATTTTGTCAACGTAAAAAACACACAGCGCATAGCTGAACAGGCGAAACATATAAAGTGAAGTTAGTTAACTAAATGAGGAACGCAGCTGTGGCAAGTGGAGAGAGCAAAAGAAGAAAAATGCAAGACTTGCAAGACGAATTCCAACTGTAAAGATACGTGCAGCAACGACGTTCCAACAAGAGTTTTGTTGCCTCTGCTCCCAATTTCCAATAAGAAACGAAGTGCGAGAAAAAGAGCATACGGTGTAAAAGGAATACAAAAAAAAAAAGAAGAAAGAAAAACAACGCAACAAAAAAAAATAGCAAAACAAAACATAAAAGCAAAAAAAATGACAATCGTTTTACAAGAATAATATTGAAGCAATTGGAGCTACGGCGGCGGCCGGCCGTAAAATGCCAAGGAACACTTGCAGGCCAAGTGAATGTGTAGCTAACGGTAACGGTAATGGTTACAGTAACGGTAACTGCAGTGGCAGCGATGGCAGTAACGGTAAACAGGATGATGGCACAGCCACAACAACAGCAACTGCTGCTGCTGTTAAACAGGAATTTGATGCAGCGCCGCCCGTGTGCCACAGAAAATCCGAGCGACGAAAAATCGCACGCGATATTTTCCTGGTATTTGAGGAGCAGCCGACGCGACGCCGCGGCCGGGGGCGTGGCGGGGCGCGGGGCAAAGGGACGCGGGCCAAACAAAAATTTGGCCATTTGAAAGTGGCGAATACGCCGCGTATTAACAAGAATCTATTGCGTGAAATCAAAACGGAACCAAAGTGCAGCACAGCAGCAACATCTGTAGCAGCAACAACAGCGACAATAGCAACAGCAGCAACAGTTGCAGCTGCAGAGCCAGTTATTGCTGCTGTGCCAGCAACAATTGCTGTGGCAATGCCAGCAGAGATTAAAATAGTTGGAGAGCCAGAGAAGCCCAAGGCCAAAATGGCCACAGTGAAACTTGAAACCAAAACAGCATCAAATGCAATAGCAACAGCAACAGTTGCTGCCACGAAAGCAACAGCAATGGCAACAGCAGCAACAATGCCCGAACTCTGTGAGTTCTCCGAGCAGCTGCTGCCACACACAACTGCAATAGTTGCTGTTGCAACAACTCCAGCAGCAACAACTCCGGCAGCAACAACAACTTGTCCCGCAGCAACAGCGTCGCCGACCACGCCCAGCGTGAATCCCATCTTCCTGTGGGTGAAACAGGACGACACGCGGATCGTGGAGGTGCGCTGCGAGGATTACGATAAGCGCAATCGCATTCGTCTGACCAAGACGACCAATGGTTGGCGTTCCATGCCGCGCACAGATGCCTCGTCCACGCGCATTGTCAAGTTCTTCCACACGGCGGCAGCGCCCTTGATGAAGGTCAAGCGGGAGCAGCTGCAACAGCAACAGCAATCAATCGCGCAGGAGCAGCGGGATTCGGAGCAGGAGGAGGCGGAGCAGCAGCAACAGGAGCAGGAGCAGAAGGAGCAGCTGCATAATTGGACTGCAATACACGAGGAGCCGGCGGAGGCAGCGGAGGAGGAGGTAGAGCTGCAGCAGCAAGAGGAGGAGGCGGAGGAGCAACAACAGCAACTTGTGGAGCACACGGACAATCTGATGCCCGCTGTCATTGAGAGTGTTGTCGTTGTGCCCGCCCAGCAATTGGAGGCGGATGATGTCTGCTTCGATGCGCTGCTGGACAGCGAGACGAATGCCTCGACCAAGGCGACCAAGACGATCAGCACCATGAGCAGCAACGGCAACAGCAATCCCAATACGCCAACATATCAGAGTTCACCCACGACGCCGCCAATGGCATCGCCAGCGCCATCGCCAACGGCGCCCATGGAACTCCAGCTGTGTCCCAAAACGGGACTCTTTCTGCCCCAGGGAGCTGCTGCTGCTGCTGCTCAAGTGGAGGCCATGGAGGAGACGGAGGAGGATGCGGATGCGGGCAAACCATTGACGGATCACGTCATCAGTTTGGATGCCAATACTAAGAATCTAAAGGATCTGCTGGACGATGCCGATGAGCTGCTCCAGCATTGCAGCAGTGACAACAATGGGGACGATTTGTTGGACTCGCTGGTGAAGCGCAGCTGCGAGGATGGCAGCCTGGCCACAACAACAATAATAACAGCAGCAGCGGGAGCAGCAGGATCAGCAGCTGCTCCAACGGGATTGAGTGCGTTTTGTGTGCCCGATGTGGCGGGCAAGGAGTTGCCCAGCATTCTGGGCATGGACAGCAGCGATGCACCCAAGTGCCTGTCCTTCAATGAGGCGGGCGAGATCGAGGGACTCAATGGTGATCTCTTTCTGGGCATCGATGCCTTTGACAAGCAGCCCGAGGTGGAGGCGGAAACGGAGGCGGAGGCGGAGACCGTTGTGCCCATGTCCAAGACGCCGCCGCCCAGTTTGGAGAAGGAGTTGCAGCTGGAACAGGAGCCGGCGGCGGTGACGCTTGTGACGGATGAAACGCCCAAGGATTTGAGCTATAAGAAACGCGAGGAGGTTTGTCCGCCCTCGGAGTCGCGTAGTCAGTGTGCCGTCACCTCCAGCTCGGATATCCTGAAAGCCAAGTCACCGGAGCCGGAGCTGGAGCTGCTGCAGCTGCCGGCGACGAGCATACCCGCTGAGGTGGAGACCACCTCGGAGACGATCAAGCATCTCATACTGGAGCAGTTCCTCAAGCTCAATGGCAATCCACAGCAGCTGCAGGCGGAGCCCATGGATCTGGGCAAGGCGACGACGGGACGTGGTCATAATCATGGTCATGGACATGGTGGTGACAAGCTCCTCCACACCGTGGTCATTGATGACGACGAGGATGATGACGAGGCGGACACGGAGCCAGCGGAGCCGCTGAAGAAACGCCCCAAGGCCATTAAAATGGACAAAGATCCGGATGCACTGACGCAGCTCAAGATGCTGATCAGCAATCCGCAGTGGAAGGTGCCGGATCCGATACTCGTGCCAAAGGATCGACTGGGCGCGGTGTTGGCGTCTCCGGCCCGGGAGATTCCCTTGCTGCTGACCACGCGTCCGGAGCTGCGGCTGCCGGAGGCTTTTGCCTATCCGGAGATCATCCAGAATCCCAACATTCTGGTCGTCACCATGGAGCAACTGGAGGCCATACTCAGGAACGGATCAGATGCGGATCAGGTCAAGAAACCGACTGGCGATGTTGCTCCGCCGCCTGCCCAGATGACGCCCGTGCCCGCGCCCGCCTCCCTGCCCAAGGTGCTGGCCAATCAAATTCCAAGTCCAAGTCCCAGTGCATTGAAGCCACAACATCATGGCGTGCACAAATCCTGTCCAGCTAAGCCCACAGCTGCCACCCCCATCGCAGCAGTTGCTGCTGCTGCTGCTGCAGCTGCTCCACTGCCCACATCCTCGCCAGCTGCCGACTCGAGCATGTCGACGGAACTGAATGCCACAACGCTGGCGCTGCTCCAGCAGATGCTCTGGCTGCCCTATTTTGGCCAATTGTCGCAGGAATTCTTCAAGACACTGAAGGATCCGCTGGGATTGCAGCGCAAGTTCATGAGCAATCTGTTGCCGCTATACAACAGCCAGTTTGGACTGCAGCATCTGGATGAGCTCTACAAGCATTGCATGCAGAAACCGAAGCCAGCGACGGAGGAGCCTGCAACACCAACAGTTGCTCCTCCGCCAGTTGCTCCCGCCTCTGCGCCTGCTCCGGCCAAGCAATCCTCCACGGCCTTTAATGGCTTTGGCAATCCCATGGAGCTGGCATTTATGCAGAAACTGCTCCAACAGCAGCAGCAGCAACAGGGCAACAAGGAATCCTCCCAGCAGCAACATCACCAACATCTTCACTTGGAGCACAAGCGTGCCAGACGGGATGCGGATGCCACGCCTTTGCACATGCCCGACTTTAACAACAAGCCGCCAGCCAAGACAACAAGAGCGGCAACTGTTGCTGCTGCTCCCCTTGCAACTGTTGCTGCTGCTCCCGTCACCGAGCACAAGCCGCGTCTTACCTGCAAATCTCTATCGAATCTCTTGGAGCCGGAGAGCAATGTGGTGCCGCTGCTGAATGTCCCGTTCGATGGACTGCGTCGCGTCTCCAACTCGATGCACAAGGCGACGTCCCTGGATCTGGCCAGCAAGGAGCCGAGCAGCGGACGCACCCTGCGCTCCAGCAAGGCATGTGTCACCTACAATCCCCTCGAGCATGCCAAGCAAACGCAGCTGCAATCTCAGCAGCAGCAACAGCAACAGTTGCAGCGCAAACGTGGCAACATGTTGGCGCATGAGGTGCAACAGCAACAGCAGCAGCAACAACAACAGCAACACTTGGCGGAGGCAGCAGCAGCAGCTGCTGCTGGTGGAGGACCAGGTGTGGGCATGGATGCCAACTCGGCGCTGTGGCATCCACTCTTTGGCAGGTAAGAACTCAAACTATTTAGTACAGCGGTGGGCACGTAGTGGCTCCGGGAGCAACGACTGCTCCAAACTATTTTTCTGCCTATTTGGCGACGTGAAATCGCACAAAAGACGCGCTGTTGATTTTGTTGTAGTTGTTACTATTCAGCTCCCGAATTCAGATTTCGTGCCCACCGCTGATTTCGTATTCCAATTCCACCAAACACATTTCAAAAATGTTGAATATTTTCACCATTTACCATTCACTGGTAAATTCACCACCTACCATTCACTGGTGAATTCACCACCTACCAATTGAAATGTGTGTTTGGTGGAATAGGACTTTAAAGCAGCGGTGGGCACGGAATCTGAATTCGGGAGCACTACAACAACATCAACAACGGTACCTCATACGAATTCCGAAACTTTTTTAAGGAATTTTAAAAAAGAAGAAAAAAAACCAAGAAAATTTTAGGAATTCAAAATTGGGTCAGAAAAAATTAGGAATTTTAACTAAGAAAAATATTTAGAGTACAAAAATTAGGAAAAAAAAATTAGGAAAAAAAAATAGGAAAAAATTGGTTTTTCTATCATTGGTTAAATTCTTTCGAATTTAAAAAAATTGCTCAATCATCAAAGGAAAAAGCCAGAGACTTAGTAGTTCAAGCGTGTCAAGAAGCTGATGATCAAACTATTGCATTTCTACCAACACTGAAAAATATGTGCTAAACACGTAGATTTTGAAATAAATGGTTCGAATAAATATCACATGCGCTGGCAATCGAAGTCCTGACTTTTAAACACATGGTTCGACAAATGTTGTCCTTTTGCTGATAGGAAAAAGCTGAAATCAAAAATATTTTATGAAAAATCGGAACTAGGTCTACGGCGTATTTATTCAGAAATGCGTCTTTGCTCAATTGTTGTTGTTGTTAATTTTTATGACGGTCATAAATTTTAAGCGTTCAAAAATGCCTCGACTCAAGCTGCTCCTATGTTGTTGTTGTTATCTTGCTCGCAAGTCGTTTTTGCGACTTCACAGCGCCGAATTGGCCGAAATAAAATTGAGAGCAGCCGCCAGCTTCCGGAGCTCATGCGTGCCCACCGCTGCTTTAAAGAAAATTTATGAAATTGACTAAATTTCTTTGACTTTTGTTTCGTTGACAGCAATCCAAAGCAGGGCTACAACAGTCCCTGGCAATGGACAACGGTGACGGCAACTGGCGAATGACAGTCAAGTCGGGCTCCCAAGGAGCCAGCGACGGCAACAAACACAGCCAACAATAGCTACGAGGAGCAACAACAGCAGCAGCAACAGCAACATGACTACAGCAACAGCAGCAACTATCATGCCAAGCAGCAGCAGCAACAGCAACAACACTCCTCAACAGCAGCAGCAGCCAACAATCAAAATAATAATCACAGCAGCAACAACAAGTTCTGTTATCCAACAACAGCAGCAACAGCAGCAGCTGCTGCCATGGAGAACATGTTCCAAAGCAATCAATTGCTCAATTCGTATCTCTATCAAAAGAACGATGTTGCTGATGCTGCTGCTGGCTATATGACAGAGCAGGGCTACTGGCAACAACAACAGCAGCAGCAACAGCACCAACAACAGCAGCAACAACAGCAGCAGCAACATCAACAGCAGCAGCAGCAACAACAGCAGCAGCAACATCAAAAGCAGCAACAGCAATGGAGCAATCACAGCAACAACAGCAATCAACGCAACAGCAACAGCAGCAACAACCAAAACTATGCCAACAACTATGCAGCAGCAGCAGCTGCCTCCATGTACATGCAACACTTTAATCCCTACATGCAACAAAAAGCCGCATTGCTGGCCGAAAAGGCAGCACAAGCAGCTGCTGCTGCGGCCAATAAACATGGCCGATATGCCGGCGATTATGGCTAAGAGCAAGAGAAAAGAGAAGAGAAAAAAGAGTTGATAAGATTCATTCATATAACCAACAACAACAACACACTTGCATATTAACATTAAACATATAGGAGATAATAACTAAACAAGCATATAGAACTATACAACAGCCGATATGCCCAATACACATATACATATATATTAATTAATACATTTATATACAGCCTAATTTGTTTAATTGCAATTGCAACTTTTGTCACTAACAATTTATGGCGCAATTATTGCCAATGTGCATTTATTGCATATTAAAAAAATCTAGAAATTCTTTTGTAAATTTACGCCAAAAAAATGTTAAACAAATTAATTTGTTTGTTTGTGCAATTAAGCAAATTATGCTGTATATCAAAGTCAAAAAGGTCACGTATAGTTCATTTTATTGAAAGGAATTGCTAAGGTAAATTTTCCGTTAATTTAAACAACAAACAACAACAAGGTAACCGGAAAACAACAATAATTAAAAAAAAAAACAAAACATAATTATAAACAATTAGTAAAAATTTGTTATTGGTAGTTTGTTAACAAAAAAAGAAATGAAAAACAAAAACAAAAGATACACGTAGTTGAGAAAGCGAAGAAGCAAACTAAAAAAAAAAGAAAAGATTAAGGAAAAAGGAACCTAATTATTGTATTATGTATTGTTAACCCAAAAGCTGCGTTATATTATTATTATTATGATTATTATTATTATTAACTCGTGTGTGTGTATATAGCGTTTTTATCTAGATGTATTACACTTAGTAAGTCCCCCACTAGACCAACCCTAAGCCCAGACCTTATCCTGATCCTTAACCAGATCCTTCCAAATGGAATCGCAGCGCTAAAAGGCAAATTCAACAATTTTTTAATTTGTATTCATTCCGCAAAAAAAGCAAAGCTACAATTGAAGGTTTTCTGTTTTGTCACTAGTTATTCCTTTATATATTATTATATCATAATCATTATGCTTATTATTTATATGTGAAAAAAAACAAAACAAATATCGAATCCCCCTTAAAAAAATGTGCAATCTTCTTACATAAATAATTTATGTTTTAGCAAACAACACAAAACACAAGAATCACAAAAAACAAAAACAAAACAAAAAACAATCTTATAACTGAGACATGGCAAAAGCAAAAATGAAAATGAAAAATAAAGAAAAACCTTTTAGAGAATTTCGCTGATAAAGGCAACAGAATAGCAAAAAAATAAAATTCAAATATTCTTTTATTTAACTGGGTCGGGAATTTGTTGGAAAACTTTTAATTAAAATTTACAATTTGTAAATTAAACATTAATTTGTAATATTTTAAAGTTATTAGGAACTGAGGGCATCGCCAAAAATATTTGGTAAAAAGATGGATCGTAAGAACTTTAATTCAAATTTAACGATCGCTTGAAGAACACTCAAACCTTCTCTCAAACGGCAGCCATTTCACTCACTTGAATAACTCAAGGTCATATTCTCACTCAATTTTAAAATGACTCAAATACAATCTTGACTGCTTTCAGCGCATTTCTGTTCGCCTGTTCGCATGACGGATGTATGTATGATGTATAAATGATGATGTATGAATGATGAATATCATCATGATGAATAAATCTATTATGAATTTAGAGGCTTTCGACTTGAATTACAAAAGGCGAAAGGTTCATTAAAATCCCATTTGGAGTGCGAATTAAAGTCAACGTTTTACATATAGAAATATATTTTAATTTCGGTGTATATAGATAGATAGATATATATATATAATTTGTATAAACATGTAAATGTTAATTTCTGTATAAATACGCAACTTTTCACTTACAGACAATAATTATTGAATAAGTTTATCGTTTAGTTAAAACCACAATCTAATTTTAAGAAAATTTCTTTCATTTTTTCTTCTTTTTTTTTTTTTTTTGTTATTTTTAGTTTTTGTTTTGTTTAAAGTTTAAAGCATTTGAAATGCGCGCGTGCGAATGTTTTCAGCTATTTGTAGTATAGTGTATTTGTTTGTGTGTGTGTGTGCTTGTGCTCCCAGCCGATCATCCTCAATTCACATTTCGACATTAGACTATTCAATCTGACGATGGGCCTCCTGGAGGCGTGCCACAACGCCCTGATAGAACTTGATCTGTTCGGCAATGAAGGACTTGAGTGTTTCCTTCAGATGCGTGTCCCGTTCGCTCTTGAAGTGGGTAAGCTCCGCCAGCACCGTATAGGAGACGACATCAGTGCGTCTGTTCACATCCTGCATTTGGGCTTGACTCATCTTATTCTCGCCAGTGATGCGCTCGCATTCCTTGCGCTTCTGTATGGCGCCCTTGTGCCTGGAGAACACATCCGGAAAGCAGTTCAAGACGCCTCTGTAAGAGAGAGAAATAGATAAATGTCGCTAGATAAATATTGTTATCGATTTCGGCGAAAACATCGCAAGGACAAATCAAATATCAATGCTGCAGCCCTTGTCGATATTTTCGGAGTACATATCGATATCTTGCAATACACCGATCAGTGTTGCCAACTCTTCGGATCATAAAAGAGCTAAACTAGCCTTTGAAAAAGTTAGAAATAGCCAGAAAATTTTGTTGCTAGCTAAAAAGACGCTAGAGTAGTGAAACGATATTTTAAAAGATAAAATACCTCATGTGTAAAATTTAGTTTAAATTTTGAACGGCCATTCTATTTCGAAGTTTAGTTTTTAGACATTGTGGACGTTCGAATATTGGAACAGAATCACTTCAATATTGAAAATAGCTACAATTCCCGCTGGCCGCTATTTTATAATTTATCCCGCACTTGCCAATTGCAAACCGCTAGATCTAGCGGTGAATATAGCTAAATTGGCAACAATGACACCGATTTATATTTTATTCTAATTAAGATTTAACTTAGCTCACCTGTAGATGTGCAGCCGATCGCATAGCGGTATCCAGTCGTGCTTTGGCTGATCCCCAACCATTTGGCCAATACCAATGTAGATGCCGCCAATTCGGCCGACGCTCTCGGACAACGGAACACCGTTGCGAGTGGGAGCGCGTCGCTCGTCGATGGACAGCGATTTGGCCAGTTCGGAGAGGCCGTCGCCAATGCGCTGGAATTCCTTTTTGCTCTGGCCCAGCGAACGTTTGGCCATGTCATTGGCAATGTTATTCAAATTGCGAATCGCCACATCCATGTTGTGAATGAACTGTGATCCGCTCTCCAGCTGATTGTCGACTTTGGTGTGGAGCAGATGATTTGTGGGCGGCGAAATGGCCATGCAATAGTTGATGTACGTGTAGGGATCACATTCGGCTTTCCGCTTGCCCAGCTTCCAGATCTTTTCGTCCTTGCAGGTGAGAAAATGATACCACACCTCGCATTTGGACATGACCGGATGCCGGCAGACCCAGTCGACGAACTCCTGCAGCTGCACCCGACGATGCTCCACAAACTGCTCCTCATACCGTCCAGAGATCTGTTTGTCCGGCAACGGTGGCACCGGAATCAAACAGAACTTGGCCGTCAACCGTTCGTGGAGCCAATCGAAGTGTTTATATCGACGCGACACCTGTTGGCAAACAAAGCAAAGCAAAACAATAAAAAAGACATCGCGATTAGATAGAAATTCAATTTCGAAATGTGACACACAAACACACTCACACACACACACACACTGAGAACTGAGTCATGTGTAATGCCAATAACAACAACAACAAAAAGAAGAACTTGCCACCAAGGGCGTCGGCAGGGGGCCACGGCCCCCTCCGCCTACATTCATAACTTCGCAAATAAGAGTTTTGAAAAACTGGATAATCTTTTATTTTAAATTTTTATTTAAAAATCCAAGTTTAAAGCTGTTTTTTAACTTTTATTTAAAAAAATAAAAATTACTTCTCAACTTTTATAAAAATAATTGAAAATAAAAATTTTTTTTCAATTCTCATTTTAGCAATAGAGAATAAAAATAAGAAAATAAAGTTATGATTTTCAAATAAAAATTTAAATTAAATTTATTTTATGTTTTTATTTAGATCGAAAAAAAATAATTTTTTAATGTTTTTGATGAAAATCAACAAATAACTTTAATTTAATACTTTATATTTTAAAAATTATACTTGTTCCTGCTTTACATTATTTAGCTTCCGAAATCCGATCAGAAATCAAAATGTGAAAAAAGCAGAGCTCGCAAATAACAGTTAACACTTATTTTTTTTTCGATCTGTTCACTGAAAAAACAGAAAAAAACGAAAACCCAGAAGATTTCTCACTGAGAGAAACACTTACTTCTTTTCGTTTGTGCTCTCTGCTCAGTATTTTCCATTTAGAAAATAAATTCTTTCTGTATACTAATAACAGTTAAAAAAAGACTTTTTAGCTAACTCTGCCGGAATAACTGTTAGCAAATGAGCACAACACAAAAGTGTTAGTCAAAAGTGTCTTTTTAATATATATTTCGGTATGTGAATGATGCTGCTGTATCATTCCTAAAGTTTTAATTACAATCTCAGATTTGCACTGCGTGAATTGAATTATTTGCAAATTCACACCTAGTATGGATCTCTCCATTCTAGTTGCAACGTCTATTTTCAGGGATAAAAGCTTTCCTTTTGTAAGAGCTTTAATGTTATTTTTTATAGCAAGTTCTCTGGTTTGCACAAAACCCATTACATTTCGAGAAGTTATCGGGTTCATAGACAGTGCATTATAAATTGGGTCTACGATTTCCCGAAAACCTTCACTGTCCAACAGCAAAAATGGCCTGCCATCGGTTGTATCTATTTTGAAAAAAGATGCAACTAACGTATTTTCATTAGTTGCATAGGAAATCTTTCCCTTTTTTGCAACTTGTACCACTTTCGCACTTTCGATTTTTTTTCCAGACGAAACAGTTTTTGAGTAACACAACCATAAGGAAACAAAATTAAATGTTATTTCTTGACTAATAAGCCTACTGAGAAAAAAACATAAAATAATGTTTTGTTTTTATCCCTTTTATCATTCTGTCAGCTAATAACTGTTATTTTCCGACACACTGAAAGTGTTAACTGTTATTTGCGAGCTCTGGAAAAAAGTATTTTGGGTCCCCCCTTATTGAAAAGCTGCCGACGCCTTTGCTTGCCACACACATACACACATATAAAGAGAAGGGAGTGGGGGCGGGGAGAATAATTGAATTGCAAGTGAGTTGCCACTTTGCTCCCAATTGAACTCAGAACTTCAACTTTAACTTACATCATGCTTACACTATGCAACATTATTCAGACATTTCTACTTTCATAATTAGTTACATATTTTATTACTAAAGGAAATACACTTATTAAGTGATTCAAATCTTAAAAAAATTCCAAATCCTGTTGCATAGTGTAAGCAGTGCCGTTTGCTCTTTTGCTTCTTGTCCGCAATTGAGCTCACAACTTCAACTTACATCATGCCTTACACTATGCAACACAATTAATAATTTATTGCAAGACAATTAAATGTTTAGCCTTTCTTTCTTGTTGAGTAATTCGTTAAATTGAGTTTTATAAATAAATTCTAAAATACCAAGTCATGTTGCATGGTGTAATCGCATAGTCATAAAGAAAGGCTTATCTATGCTATATAACATATAAGGGCTCTACTCACGGATATATTATTAAAACTAGGCGTCAGCTGGTAGGCAATAAATGTTTTCATTCCCTTGAATTTGGATTCCTTTTTGGGACTGGCCACAACCACCGAGTAGGGTGAATGATTCTGTGTCCATTGGTATATGGAGTCCTCCACCTGCGTTATGTAGGCCTTTTCGCATTCGGGTATAATATCCTTGCTGGTGAATAGGCCAAGTATATAGGAATCGGAGCTTTTGGCAAACATGCCCTTCTTCATGGTGGCGGCACTGGCAGCACTGGCCGCTGCATTGGAACTCAACGATATGGCATCGTCGTTGTTGGGCGCAACAGGTAGATGCCTGTTGTCATAGTCGCTGGTCGAGTGCGAGATCCCTGCAGTGCGTGTCGCTGTTGATGATCTGCCGCCAGGTGGCGCGATTTCCGAATATGTCTCATTGTCGTCGCTGTCCGACCAACTGTCGTCGTCATTATCGGGCGTTGGATCATATCGTGGCGCTGGTGGCATACCAAAGGGATCGAGCGCCTGTGTTGACGACGGCGTTGCAGTTGCAGCACTCGTCTCTGGTGTCGTAAACTGGCGCGCCTCGGCTGCGGACATCACCTCCACGTAGGCCGCTGGGAAGAGCCCAATTTGGCCCCGACTGTTCTTGCCCTCCCACCAACCTTCGCCCACGTCGCTCCTCGTCACTGTTAGGATGTCTCCGGTCACAATCGATAGTTCCGATGAGCCTGGCTCACCAGAAAAATCGTACATAGCACGTACGTAAGATGTCATCTTGATTATTGCACGATTTTAACGCGTTTTTTATCTAAATCCGCTCCCATAAAACAAATGAAAAAGCCAGTGTCTCTGAGTCAGTGTGTGTGACTAGTGTGACCGTACTGTACAGCACTGATTTCTAGAGTTGCGGCGTTTCGTACAGAGCAAGTTCAAGTGAACCGGTCAGTAAAATGAGCGAAAATTGGGTTGGTCAGTTGGAAATTTAAACAATATTTTCCATTATTTTAGCTTTTTACGCAATTAAAATTAGTATGAAATGTTTCTGTAACATTTTCTTTAAAATGTTGTGTTTTAATACGCAATGTTTATTCATATCATAAATAAGAAAAGGCAAACTTAAAAGCTTAAAAACAATTTCAATGGGCTGATACAGTTGTCGAACCTATTCAGCAAATTGAACTACAAATCGCAGCTCTACTGATTTAGCAATCGGCAACCGATAAAGAGTCGATAAGTATCTTCATCGCAGGGCAAGCAACTCTGTGCAGTGGACAAAAAAAAAAATCTGTTCGCGATTCGTTCGATTGGATTTTATTAATCATTCTTTAATTGCGCGTTGCCGATTTAGATGGTAAGTGGAGCAACCAGATTTAATAATATTGCACAGAGATATGCAAAAGAAATCTTGCCAATTTGACCAGGCAAATATATACATTTTGTTTAATTTTCGTGGGCAGTTGCTAATTTTTGTTTTTCACCGACTTTTTTTCTTGTGGTGCAGCAACAGAAACAACAGCAATAAGCGAACACGTCAAAAGAAAGAAAGAAACCCCACAGTTCTCGAATATACCAAGAAGTAAACAAGCTAATCGGTAGACGTGCAATTTATCATTTAAACGAAAGCAACAAAATGCAGCTGCAGGCCAAATATTTGCTATTATGTCTGTTCGTGGGACTGTTTGCCTCATATCGTTGTCAAGGTGGAGTCGTCGGAGGGGAAGGTAAGAAAGAAAGATTGCCACAACGAAATTCATTCAACTACGTATGCATGTGTGTGTGTATGTGTCACTGCAGTAAATTTATAACTGTATGTGTGCACAAGTATATGAATGTATTGGAATTTTAAATGCCACACTCGTGCAAGTGTGCGTGTGTGTGTGTGTGTGTGCAAGTAAAAAGCGTAATTGAAGAAGATTTCCACAAAAAGAACTTTCTTTGACTAGAATTACTTTTGTTTGCTTATATCTACGTTTCAATAGGAGGAACTACTGAGTCGGCCTCCACTGTAACAGTGCCGGGTGCCGATACTACCACCAAGGCAGCACCAATAACAACAACATCCACTGAGAAGCCGACAACAGCTCCACCAACTGAACCAACTACTTCAAGTTCAACAACACCAACAACAACAACAGTAGCACCACCAATCACAACAACAACAACTGCACCCGATACAACAACAACTACAAAACCAACACCTGCACCTGCACCTTCACCAACGCCAACGCCAACCACATCCAGCACTCCGAAACCAGATCCAACTAGCAGCTCCACATCAACAACCACCACAACAACAACTCCGAGTCCACCAACAACAACTGCTAAACCGAACACCACAACAACCACTCCTCCCCCGCCAACTCCAACTCCGAATTGTAATCATTTCGATGGCTCCTCGTTCATTGGCGGCATTGTGCTAACTCTGGGCCTGATAGCCATCGGTCTGGTCGCCTACAAATTCTACAAGGCACGCAATGAGCGCAATTACCACACTCTTTGAGCCGCCACAGCCTTTACGTCGGCCTTTAATGCAGCAGCCGGTGGCGGTGGTGCTTCATCATCCGCTGTAAACAATGCCGCCACGGATGCCGAACGTGTACGCTTTGTTCAGCCATCAATTCCATTGCGTTCGCCGCCAGCGCAGCCGCCACCTCCACCTCCTCCGCATCTGTTGGCCGGTGACAGAGCAGCAAACTCAATCCCACACAATAATAGTTCACCATCGGCCAGAGATCGGCTGCTGCACACGTAAACATATATCTCGGGAGTACATGAAAAATACAACAACAACAACAAGAACAACAGAAACTTTCCAAAGAGCCCCGATAATCTCTAAAAAAAAAAAGAAAATCTTAAAAAAATATATATATCTTAAGCCTTCATCTCTCAAATACAAAACTGTACCCGTATAATTGCAAAAATATTACCCGGATCTTCGAAATAGAGTCTAAAGAAGAAGTTAAGAGACTCGGCATTCTTTCCTTATCAGCTATTGCATAATATATAAATATATATATATACATACTTATTATATTAAATATTATATACATTTCGAATGGCTTTTATAAATCATATGAATATGAATCACGAGTTTCGCTGAGGTTTAATCAGCGGATGTTCAACGCCTTAAAAAATACTATATATATGATTGAGATGCCCTTAATCTTGAAGACAAGTCAAGAACAATTAATAAGAATAATAATTATAATACTTATGTACGTGTGTGTGTGTATGTATTTATCGGAGTAATGTTAAATGAGAACGTTAAGTATTTAATATACTACAATAACAGCAAATATGTGAGACTGTAAGGAAAACACTATGAGGATTCAGTTGGGGAATCTCGAAGTTAGGTGAAGAACGTCTAAAGTTATAGGGCTAGTTATGAGAAGGCAAAGATATAAATTTTGATTGTATTTACAAGAAAAAACAATTTTAAATAACTAAAAAAAAATCCACTCATAGGGATCTAAGCATATATATTTATGTATGGTGATTACAAATATTTCAAGAGCTATACAAAAAATGATAACAAAAGTCGAATTAAATCGCGTTCTTTTTTTTTTTGGTTTGTTTAATATTCCTCTTGCGTACAAACAATTTGCATTTTGAATATGAAATTAAATGCTGATTACTTTTCTGCACCGATACATACATATTCATTCTACATATACAGATATATATATAGCTAAACTTCGTGTGGAAACTAAAGAAAAATCAATACAGAGAATACGGAATATATTATATATGAAAAAACGAAGGAAGTTTCCCCTACATACATACATATATATTGATATCAACGGGTCCATTGGAACCAAACAAATAAAAAAAATAAATAAAAAAAAATATTGATAGTTATACATATACACAAACATATATCATATATGCGATTGTTGTTGAATATTTGATATTTAAACTCTGAACAACACATATGAATCATTCAAGAAGTCAACACCTTCCTCCCTTTTCACTTTCTCCCCTCTATCCACACCTATTGTTAGACCTATCCAATTCCTGCTCAGCACAATATAATCTCATAATAATAATTACCCACACTCAAATATATAAATATTTAAATAGGCTTAAATTGCAACTTATGTATATGCAGAACAAACTCAACCGGCTTATTATAAATAATAAAAATACCTTACTATGTATATGTATGTATATCGTGTACGATAATAAATATTTTAAAAATTAAATCAACATTTTAATGTGGAAAAACAGAAATACATGCATGTCTGTATAAGCAGCCTGATCTCTGGGATTATAAATGTTAAAAACAAAATTTGGTAGTTAGGTTTTCCTAGATAGATATTAAAGAAATACATTTTCCCATTTTTTCTAATGGTATTCGACTTCAATTTAACTAAGCCGTTTATAACAATGGTATTATAATTTTTTATTCAATTATGAGATTAATTTTTAATATTTTACTTCAATACTTTTTAGTAAATACAGGGTCTTTCCCAGTTGAGGTCACTCGACGAAAATATTGTATTTAGGAATTTATCCTTTTCCAATATTTTTAAATTTTTTAGTAAGTACAGAGTCTGTTACACTCGGCGACACTCAACTAAAATCTTGAATTTGGGGATTCCCCCTTTTCAATATGTTAAATACTAAATACTATTAAATACTAAAATTAAAGGCATTTTTAGTCAAATATATAGTTTATTTAACAGTATATCTAATTTAAAAGTGTAGATACATATTATTTAAATGTAATCCTAATGCAGTTATTAACTAGTTGGCCTCCACAGTTTTCTTGGCCTTCTTCGTTGTGGCCACTTTGTTGTTAACCCCTTCGCCAGTAGCTTTTCGTTTCAAGTTCTTCTTGGATCGTCGTTTCTGCTGCTGCTGCTTCGTGTTGAAGCGCAACTGGAGTTTGCTGCCAGAGATGTTAAGATCCTGTTTGATGGCTTTACGAGCATCGTAGGTGCTGGGCAAGGTGACGGTGGCGGCGCTAAAGTCACGGAATTTTCCCTTGCCGGGCTTGATTTGAATATCGACGGCGTTCTCGAAAAGCTTGCGCACCTGGGCAACGGACGCTGTCTTGGGCAGATTGGTGATGACCACGGACGAGGTGAAGGTGTCCTTGCGTTGCACCTGCTTCGTGGCGCGCTTTATCAGCGATTTGTTTTTCTTTTTTCCAGCGATTGCTGCTTGCGGGCCACAAGTTCCGTGACAAACTCATCCGAATCGGTCTTGGGCAGCGAGACATAGATGCCCTTGAATGCTTCATCGCTGGCAATCGATGCTTTTATGTCCTCCAAGGCCGCATCGCGATCCTCCTGCGCTTTGAACTCGACAAGACAGAAACGCGCATGTTTTTGACGTGGCTTTGTTGCTTTTGTAATCTGCGGATGCAGCGCCTTCACCTTGGCGTCGAACTCCTGATCATCCAAGGGCAGCTTTTGGGGAAATCTCACATACAATCGGGTTCCCTTCAGCTGCTCGTATTTGTTGTGCACTTGCTCCTCGATGATTTCAGCCCTTGATTTCGTTGGAGTTTCTTGTTCGTCGTCCGATTCCGCTTCTGATTCTGATTCGGCGTCATCTTCATCAGATTCGGTTGCGCTCGCCTCCAAATCCATTTCGCTCTCATCATCTGATTCAGCGGACTCTTCTGCGCTGCTTTCTTCCTCATCGGAAATGGGTTTCTCAGTCTTTTTCTTCATTTTTAATTACACAAATTTGTTTATTTCGCTTGTCGTGCACGTGCTAATACAACAGGGTTGCCACCAACGCTGGACGGTGTGTTACCAGGGCTACAAAATATCTTGCTTAAACAGCTGTTTTTGATATCGCTGGCAATTAGTCGATAAGTCGATTGATTCGATAAATATTGTACAGGTTCGACAAGTTTATCTATCTTTTGCAGCAAAACATTTTTATTTAAGAAAAAAATTAACAATGGGCATTCTGGAGAGCATTAGGGAGTGGTTTTCAGCGGAACAATGCATCAACAAAGTGGCCGCTATAGTGGCGGGACTTCTGGTGAGTACAAAGCTTGAGCATTGTGCGTAATTGCAAAAATATTAACTCCCTTTTTTTTAGTTCTTCACTGGGTGGTGGATAATAATCGATGCGATGTCTGGAGATTCCTCACATCAAATAACGACAGGACATGTATTTATTGGCATTTTCGGCACAATAAGCTTCTGCATGATAAATATTGTTAAGGGCGAACATGTAAGTGACGTTTATTTACATGCATACAGTGTATATATTTATATGCACAAAGAAAATGAGTCATTGTTGTTGTTTTTGTTTCTTTGTAGATTTCAGAAGATAACACCTCGGAGTGGGGAGCGAGAAATGCTAAAATCGTGTTACTTCTTGGATTCATTATGGGATTCGCGTCCATCATTGCCGCCATTTGGGTAATGATCTCGGACTTTATAAACAACGGTTAGTAAATGACAAAACCAGAGCTCGCAAATATCTCTCAGCACTGCTAAACACAGAAAACAAAAAAAGCACTCACGCTCTCTCATTGAGTCGAACACTATTCTCTTCGCTTCTGCTTTTCGCACTTTTGCCGAAAATGAGCAAAATGCGTCAGACACGAGAAAAAGGAAAGGATTTTGTTCTGAGCGAAACATCTGTTGAGCGAAAACAGAATAGAATTCACTCACACTCTCTTCTCAAAGTGTTTGTAAGGATCAGTGATGCCAATTTGGCCTTTTTTGGGATAGATTTGCTGGTTTTTAACTGCTTCAGCCGGGAATAATCTCAAACATATTCTATCCGAAAATCCGGCTTTAAAAAAAAAAAAAATAAGAAAAAACGTTTGGCATGTTTTGTCTCATTTTTAGTTTTTTAGCTTTTCTTTTCCCCTGTTATCTTTGGCTGGTTTGTCTTTTTTTCCGGAGAATAGTTGAGTTTTTTTTGCGAGCTCTGTATAAAATTCCAATTAAGTTGAATAATTTTCTAATTGTTAACGTATCTTTTGCGCACACAGATAAAAAGGATACGGGCCTGGGCGTCTCGTTGCTCCTGCAGAATGTCTTCATACTCTTTGGCAGCTTGGTGTACAAATTTGGACGCAACGAGGAGCAATGGAATGAATAAAGTGCATTCCATTAAGGGAACTGTGCTGTGCATCTATTATTAGTAATAACAACAACAACAAATACATATAAACACATTGTATTCATCAAGAAATCACAAAGATAGCGACAAGTCAAGTGTGTCCACTATAAACAAAATAATCTCATCTAAAGTTAATAATATTAATTAAACGACGAGTCAATCGGGAACTCTTTCAAGTGTATAGTATTTATTGCAGGCACAAAGCGAAGAGGAGGAGGAGCAGACCAATCCCCATCCAAAGGTCACCGTCTCCTCCATATGAATAACAATTGTTTGTGGATGCAGTGCAGCCAACTGGTGGTGGTTATCGGGCATACGCATCGATGGGACACTCGTTCTCGTGCTGCAGACACCACTGCGGCTGCAGTGCCTCCGCCCCAATGCCGTTCTCCACGAGCCGTTCGCGGTGCAGCAACATCCGTGCCTCCGCCTGCTTCCAGCCCTCGACGGGATCGGCCCACAGGCGTTCCGCCAAGGCGCTGGCACGCGGCCAGAAGCGATTGTCCAGCGTGTGCTCATCGATTTGCTCCGACCAAATGGCCGCCTCGGCACCCAGCACATGGTTGTGGTAATCCCCACCAATGTGGGTGATGTTGTTGTCGTAGACCTTCTGCCAGCCGATGTAGGGGGAGCACCAGTTGTTGCCCCCATCCACCCAGCCAGCTCCACCACAGTCAAAGTACAGGGCATCGTAGTTGGACACGATGATGCGGAAGCCACGCTTCAAGATCTTCTTGATCACCTGATCGTCGCCTTTGGTCCAGATCTGGACGATATAGCGCTGCGGATCCAGGTAGTCATCGATGTAGGGCTCATCGGTCAAGCGGCTGGTCCACAGAATGATCGGGGGCTGTGCTCCCTGGGCCACGAGGTCCACACGCTTCAGTGCCTCCGTCTGATAGTGTCCCCACAGACGCATAAAGTCCGCCTCGGTTAATCCCCAGCCACGTGCCGTCATCCAGTTGCGGATCGTGGCGCTGCTGTTCCAACAGGCGACGGAAACTTCGTCGCCGCCCATGTGAAAGACATCGGGATTGTGCAGCTTGAACATATCACTGAAGATGTCCTGCAGCACATTGTACATGTCATCGACGGTGGGATCCAGCTGGCCGCACGGCGGCTCCACACAGAACTGCGCCCAGGGCTGGGCATTGAAGCAGGCGGTCATGTTCTTGTGCTGCCATCCCTCGCCCACATGGGCGGGACTGTCGAACTCGGGCAGCACACGGATGCCGCGCACCTGGGCATACTCCACGACATCCTGGATGTCCTGGTGCGTGTAGACCTTGCTGGGCGTATAGGCGCCCAGCTTGGACAGCTCCGGACGCTTGCTGACCTCGAGGGGGAAGCTGTGGGAGTCGGTGATGTGCCAGTGGAAGGTATTCAGCTTGACCATGGCCATGCCCTCTGCAAAAAGTGGGCAGAAGAATGAGAGATTGTCATAAATTCATACATAATAGAGGTCTGCATGAATGTACTCAAAATGTGAGTCAAATTGAATGCAATCGAGTGGTTCTGAATGAGTTGAATGCAAGGCATACTACGATTGAGTTTATATTGGAGTATGTATTTGAGTAAAGTTTTGTTCCAAACGTTTGGCATTTATAAGAGATGAGTTCGAATGAACTAAGGTGTTTAAACGATAGATGTGACTAGCATTGTCAAACAAATTCGAATTACTCGAATGTGTTATTTCAGTTTAGCTTTTTTTTTACGAATTATGGCAAAGATGGATAATAAAATTAACGAACAAGATCAAGATGAGAAATAAATGATTTTTTTTTTCATTTTTACGAAGTGCTCATAGTTTAACATAATATTGCAGAACGTTTTTCAAAATAAAATGTTTCTGGTTAATTCGAATGAACTCAGACCGAATTCAACTTCTCTGTCATTCACATTCAGGCCTCTACGTTTGAGTCTCACACGAGCTCTTCATTCAGCCAAAGCTTTTCAAGTTCGTATTCATATTCACTCGTTCATTTTGAGTGAGAACGCTTCATTTGTCAATTTGAGTGTGAACGCTTCATTTGTCATTTTGAGTGCATTCATGCCGACCTCTAATACATACTAAAGCTGTGTCTTACCAATTGTTCGCTTGATGGACTTGACGGAGTAATAGTTGCGGGATGTGTCCAGGACGACGCCGCGCCACTTGTAGACGGGAGCATCGCTGATGGAGGCATTCGCAGTCACCTGAACCTCCCTGCGGATGTCGTCGAAGACAATCAACTGATTGAGCGTCTCCAGACCATGACGTGCTCCATAGAAACTGGCCGCCGTGATGTTGGCCATCACCTGTCCCGTCGCCGTATTGGAATCAATGCTCAGCACATAGCTTTCATCCGTATCCAAGGTGATCCGGGTGGGAGTTTCAGTCTCGGCCGTGTTGATGTTGACGGTGAATTGATAGCCACCCTTTTTGAGGCTACGGCGATTGGGAATCTTGGCATTCAACTGGTCCGCCCATCGCTTCTCCACCTTCTTCCACAACTTGTCCTTTTTTTCATCTCTGCCCGGCACTTGGAACTGTATGGTCGTTATGTCCACCTGCCGCATCAGCGGCTCCAGCTGGACAGCTCCCGTGGGCTTGGGCCACAGGGTGCCGATGTCGCTGCCGCAGAAGAGTCGGCACACGGGCAGACTGATCGCCTTGGCGAAGTTCTCCTCGCTCAGCTCCACCTTCAGACAGACGCCCTTGTGGCACTCGTAGCCGTAAACCAGATCACTGCAGAAAATATGTTAAAAATGTGGATTCTAAATTGGTAATTTCCATATTTATTAGACCCTGCACTTGGCAAGTAGAGAGGGTGGTTTGGGTTCTTCAAAAGTGAAACGTGGGCGGACCCCATAAAATTATTAACAGTGAGTAAGGTAACTTCTTTTGTCAAAAGTAGTAGTAATAGCTTTAGTAGTAGTAGAAGTAGATGTAGTAGTAAAATAGTAGTCGTAAAAAAGTAGTAGTAGTAAAATAGTAGTAGTAGTAAAACAGAATTAGTAGTAAAAGTAGTAGTAGTAAAATAGTAGTTGTAGTAGTAAAATAGTAGTTGTAGTAGTAAAATAGTAGTATTAGTAAAAAAGTATTAGTAGTAAAATAGTAGTTGTAGTAGTAAAATAGTAGTTGTAGTAGCAGTAAAATAGTAGTATTAGTAAAAAAGTATTAGTAGTAAAACAGTACTAAATTAATTAAGGCTTAGGTAAGAGCAGTCTTGCAATCCCATACACAGATCTGTGTTCTTTTACAATACACCTACAGGGTCTCTCCCAGTCGTGTTCGCTCTCTCTCTCTCTCTCTCTCTCTAATAAGTTTCAACTTACTCGACTCCGAAGGCGTCTCCAGGCGTTGGCGTCCAGCCAAAGGCCAAAACTGCGGTCACCGCAAGCAACAACAACTTCATTTTGTCGACGTTTTATAAGACAAAACAAAGACAAATCGAACGCACACTGGGAATAATAATTACAAAACGGGTTTCTCTTTCTAAACCCCTTTCGGTATTAAAAATTTGCCGCTACAAAAATATAAATATAACTTGAGTCGAGGGCTCTTCAGCGCCGACTGACGACTTTGTTTTGCTTTGCGGCCAATTTATCGGCTCGGCAACGAGCCGAACATCGATAACGATTGCACTCAACACACACACACACAAACAAAAATACATGCCCGTTACGCGTGTTGTTGTTATTATATGTCCCCCAGAGCAGAGATTACATATTTTTGCTTTTAACTATCGTTCTTGTACGTCGTCGTATATTTTTAAATTCCAATAAAAAGAACCACTAGAAGATAGCCAAAAGTGGTGGTTGTAAATCTTTTTGGTGAAAGCACCTTTCGGGCACATGTGCATAAATACCAATATAATATTTACTTCCCACCTACAGCGAATTTTTCAATTTTCTAATAATATATACAAAAATGTGTGCAAGGTCAGCGAATTAGCTGATTTCTTTATATACTACTATCTATACATTACATTACAAATTAAATATAGACTCTGTTAAATGCATCTACGTTGGATTTGCGCCCTTTTGGGTCAGGGTGTTGTCCTCATAGGTCTCCAGCACATCCGCCAAATGCTCGTTATCTCTGGGCTTCTTGAACTGTCGCTTCTTGTTGGCCGCCTTCTTGCGCTTGGGCATGGGTTTCTTCAGACCATGATCTTGCATTGAACGTATGCCTGACATAGAATAGTTAAAACACAAAATAAGTAATGGAAATAAACACAAATCGACGGTGATTTTCACCTTGTTTCTCGAGGTATTCATCGATTTTGGCATCGTCCATTGCATCGACTGTTGCGGAACGCCACAGTTTCTGAAATTCGTCATCGACCTGCACTCAAAAGTTATTTAGAAATGTATAAAATATAAAGTTGTTTATGCTTACTGCAAAATTCGCGGTTCTATCGTTGTAAAACAATATCTTCTTCTTGTCAATGGGACGTATAATAAACAAAATTTCGGCAGCGCGATTCTTTAAAACCTTCTCGCAATGCGGCAGAGATTCTTGTACGTCCTCCAGCAAGATGCCGCCCAGACCCTTCAGGTCGTGCTGCTTGAGCAGGCGCATCAGACTCTTGCCGTCTTTGATCTTGTAGACGGGCTTAAAGCTGAACTTTGTGCCATCGGGAGTGACATCAATCTTGGGATTGTTGCTCAGCGCCTCACCAGCCAGCCACTGTGAATAATGAAATATATATCTGAATATAATATATAAGCATACTTTTGATGCCTTACTATTTTCACAGATTGTCCAATGTCCAGCTGATTGGTCTCGTCTAGAATTTCCTCAATACTCAAGGGATGATCATCGCCATCCTGGTGACGGGTGCGCATGAATTTTACTATCTTGGCCAACACTCCAAAGCGATACTGGGAGCTGCCCGACATCGTTTTATAGCTGCACAGGGAACAGGAAGAGAGTCAGAATTGCTTTATGGACATCTTGTGGAGCTCGCCAGCACTTACGTGGATGAATCAAGCTTTGGAGCCGTTGGTGGTCGCATCTTCTTTTGGGCATCATCTCTGCTGGGTGGTGGCGGTGCTTTCTCCGTTCTGGTTTTCTTCTCAACGCTTTAAATGCAATGAAAACAACTTATTGAAACATGTTGGCAAGCGGAATTCATAAAACTTACGTTGGCGTGGCCATCGCCCGTTTTTTGAACGCTTCGCGTTCGCGAAGCAGCGCGGGATCCATAATTATTTAGTTTTGACTTCAACGCGCTTTACTTAAAAGATTTTTAAAACAATTTAAACAAATTAAAATTTGTTGTCCAAGCTTCTTCAATGAAAACGAACAGCTGTTGAGTAAATTTTACAGGGCTACATTAATTTGGCTTATCGATGTCTAATATATCGATATTATTGATAGTTGCTTACGGCTCTATCGATATTTGAGCAGCTGTTGGCAGTGATGCCAATTTGGACTTTTTTCGAATAGATTTGTCTGGTTTTTAGCTGGGAATTATTCAATTAAATTGAATTCAAATGGATTATATACTAAAGGTCTGCATGAATCATTTATTTCTTACTGTTCAGTACTGTACAGTAGTACAGTAAATTCAATAACTCACTGGGAGTGAGTGACAGCTAAAGTTGTTCTCATTAAAACATTGTACAACAAACAAAATAATAAGTACACCTTGAGTGGCCTGTCACACAACTGTACAAATGAGTATAAGGAGAGAATTTGGGTTTAGTAGCTTGCAAAACGTTGAAATAGATTCTCTAGAAAATGTACGTCTTTTTTTTTTTTTTCTCAGATTTTTATCAACCAGTTCAAGACGACAATATCTCCTCAATTATATCACGCGAAATAGAGGCATATCAGAATGTTAACATTCAATATACTGAAGACTTAAATGTCCTGAATTGGTGGACGAATAATAGGGACCAATTTCCTTTACTTTTCAAAGTTAGCTGCAAGATTTTAGCTGTACCAGCAAGTAGTGCTGCATCAGAAAGGTGTTTTTCAAAAGCAAAAACTTTAATATCTGAAAAACGCAGCAAAATAGCCTCGAGTAAGGAGATGGTTAACAATATAATGTTCTTGAATTCAAACATAGAAGAACTTCACGAGTCTTGCATGTTATAAAATATAAGCAATAAATGTATTTTTTTTATTATTTTTTTCATTTTGTTACACTCTAGCTGTCAAATGTTGTTCTCAAAAATAACTCAGTGTACAGTGAATGTACTGTACTCAAATAGACTGTACTCATTTTTACTGTACAACGTATATAGTGTACTCAACATTATCTGACATTCATTTCAAAGCTGTTCAGTAAAAAGTGTACCCATTTTAGAGTGAATGATTCATTTGCCCTTTTGAATGCATTCATGCAGGCCTATATTATATACTGCCAATTTTGGAACTTTTTAAACTATATAATGGCGAAAACACTTTCCCAGTACGCCCAAATTCACCTCTTAAAATGGGAGAAAATTTTGGTCCGAAGCAGACAAAAAATATATAGTTAGGGTATTCAGAAACTATGATATTTGTGTTATGTGGCAAAGTGATAACAATGTAGCTAGTGAGTGACCTTTTTAAGTTTCTGTTGTCGTATTTATGATAAATCCCCAGTTCAATGAGTTTAATTTCAATGAGCAGCTGTTTTGTATAAAGCAAGCATTCTCATTATTTCGTTTACGCTCATGCGTTTGGTGTCACCGTCTTTTACTCTTGTCTTTTTTAATGTTTTTGCCACTGTAAAAAATTCATTTTAATAATTTAAAATAATTTGCATCTCTATATTTGAGTTTAAAATCTGTCCAAGGAACAATCACTAAAATTGTGATTTGTGGGATTCGAATCCAAGTTACTTAACTGAAAATACTAATTCTGACAGGTCGGCTTCTCTAACCGTAGCGCCAATGGATCAAGAAAAATGATTTAATTTTTACAACCAATACCAATACCAACCTCAGTGTGACCTTATTTCGTTAGATACTTTTAACAGTCTGGCAACCTTTCTCCTTTTGAAATTTTGTCTCAATACGACGAATTTTGTATACATACCCCAGGGCATGTTTGGTGTGATATAATTATTTCTGTGTGTTTGTTGTCATTACAACATATAACACTTTGCCACATAACACAAATATTAGAGTTTCTGAATACCCTAAGTAAAAAAAGTTTGGCCTGTTTTCGATTTGTTTAGTATTTCAGCTTTTTCCGTTTTCTTTGGCCGTTTTGTCTTTTTTTCCGGCAACAAATGGCATCACTGGCTGTTGGCGCGAAGAATCAAACTGAGTTCAAAGTTCTAAGACTTAAAATACGTTACACATTACTTTTTAACAAAAAGTCCAACTTTATTTGGTAATTTCGTTTATTAATATCGCTTTTAAGGGCTTTACATAACAGTTGCAATTAATATTTGATGTCATATTTGAGTGGTTAATTTCTGTGCGGAATTTTTAAATCCGTAAGCTTGCTTTTTGAATAAATATATATATTCTTATCTTTGTCGGAATACGTTAGTAGATTGTACAAAGAGAGAGTTCGTTTAAGTATAGAGTTTCTTGGTTTTTCTTGGTAACGGTAATGCGATAGATTCGATTCGATAGTCCCGTTAGTGGTTGGTTGGTTTGGCAATCATTGCGTGTTTTTCGTTGACTCCGTTCCGTTCCGTTTAGGTCTGGTCTTAATAATGGGTACACTTAAACAAGTCAATTGTACAGTTGTATCTTGTTGGTTGGTATTTATTTTCTTGTATTCCGTTCTCCGTTTTCCGTGTCCCGTTATCTGTTTTCATCACTCAGTGTGACATTTTTTTGTGATTTCTCGTTCTCGTTCTGGTTCTTGATTCCGTAGTGTTTTGGGCGGTTGTTGTTGTTGTTGTTGGGTCAGTTGAACTGTTTAATTGATCTGTATTATTTGTTTATTTATATGTATTTTTGTTTTTGTTGTGAAAGGTAAACTACTCGTACATTATGTTCTTTGTTTTTGTATTTTTGTTAAGTACAATGTTGTCAGTGGGTCTGTGGAAATAGAAAGATAAAAGATTGTTTTTGCTTATTATGTTCGTTGGTCGATAGCAGCAACTTGTTGTCAAATTGTTGTTGTTCAAGTACAGATCGGTGCTTGTATCTCTAATTGTAATAAAAACAGTCTGAACAATATGCGATAAGTCTCTATATATAGTATATGTATATAGTTATAATAAGCATCACTTTTTAAATTTAGATTTTAGACTAACACTAAAAACAAACTTACCTCAGACCCGGCGACCAAGGCTTTCCAACTATGGCTACATTAATATATATAGATACACGGGATCAGTATTCAAATGCATTACTTACACTTAGTTACGCCTCAAACGCTTCCTGCCACTATCATCTCCATCGGAGCCACTGCGCTCCTCAGCTTCCATGACCTAATAATTAAATAAATATTTAAGGTTTAACTTTATCTAATATTTGTAAAATTCATACCTTTATTTTGGTTCCACAAATTTCGGCACCATTCAAAACACCAATGGCCTTTTGGGCGCTGTCACGTTCCGAGTATTTGACGTAACCACAGTTTTTGTTTGGCAATAGGTAGACATCAATCAGTCCCTTCCAGCAGGAGAATATGTTCTTCAGAATTGAGTGTGGTAGATTCTAAAATATAAATAAATTAGTAATGATCTACAACAGTTAGAATACAAATTAAACGAACCGCGGAGAGCACAATGAAAAGCCTTTGGGCAACTTGGGCGTCTGGAGATGCCAGCGGTTGTGTTGGCGGCAAAGGCACATTGCAAATTGCATCCTTTTTAGTGCGTTCTACAAATGAAAAGGTGTTAGAAAATAACATAGTTGAAGCTTGGCCATTTGATCTCACTGTCTATAAACGAAGTGTCCATGCGAGCTGAACTCATGCCATTGACTTTGACAATTATACGCTCGCCCATGGGATATTCCAGGCCATGAAGTTTGTCTCTGCAATTGAGTAAACATTGTTAGTAAAGTGACCAAGTGGGAATTGTTATTAACTTGCTTACTTGGCATAAATAGCTGCTTCGGGATTGTCGTAGACAACCACAGCTTCATTTGTGCGTGGACCATCTGTAAAAACAGGAAATGAGTTGGTGAATAAATAAATAAATAATTTAATAACTAATTTATAAACTCTCAACTTACGTTCACGCATTATTTGACAGTAATCGAGACCGGGAATAATATCAAATAGACGCCAGAGCTGATCCTGGTTAACACAATTGCTGACCGTCACTTCCAAGCAGGTGGGCTGTGGCACCGGAACGTTTTGCATGCGTAGAAATGCGGACATGTCGCTGTTGACCGATGTATTCCAATCGTTGTTGAAACTACTACTTCCCCCTCCACTGCCACCGCCATTATAACTCGAGCCACCTCCTCCGCCGCCACCGCCGCCTCCTCGTCCCGAACTGTACATGGGACTGCTGTCATCGGCCAGTCGTCCGTACTGATCCCGTTGCGTGCGCGAAGATCCCTTTGGCTCGGCAAAGACGGCCCTGTATTTGGCTGAACAATTTTCGAATGCCACAGCTGCATAGTAGAATCTAAGAAAAGGATTAGGGAGTGTAATTAAACTGTATTTATTGTAGGTAAACAACAGGCATTGAAACCGTAAGCGGAAGCGTTAACTGAAATTAATACATTCCAATCAGTGATGACAACTATTTTCCGAAAAAAAAAACCGGTTAAAGAAAACAGGAAAAAAAGTTAAAAAAAAATAAAAAACTTAAAAAAAGGGACAGAAAAACAGGCCAGACTTTTTACTATTTTTTTTTTGTTTAAAAGACTTAAAGCATCTTCATCTTCTACCATTTTAAGAGGTGAATTTTGGTGTACTAGGAAAGTGTTTTCGTCTTAAATTGTTTCCATTTTCAAAAAGTTTCAAAATTGGCAATATAGAATCCGTTTGGATTCAATTTAATTGAATCTAAGAAAAGCCAGATTTTTGGATAGAAGATGTTTGAGATTTTTTCCGGCTGAAGCAGTTTAAAACCAGACAAATCTATCCGAAAAAAGGCCAAATTGGCATCACTGATTCCAATGTAGTAACGGAACGGGAATCGAAATAAATTTGACTCTCAAACTTACTTTGTGAACCGCACATAGCCAAATCCCTTGGGACTGCCATTGTTCTTCTCCCGCACAATGGTCACGTTCTCCACCTCGCCCCACTGTGCGAACTCATCACGTATGTCGTCCTCATTGGCCGTCTTTGGAATCACAATGAACAGTCTCACATATTTCTCTTGCTCATTTTCCGATTTGTTTGAACCTTGATTACGACTGCAAACACAAAAAGTACAGTACAAGTTGTAATTATTGCAGATTTGAGCAAAAACAGAAAAAAGGCAGCAGAGTTGCCAGGTCAACAAACAGTGTTGACTCAACACTTACTTAGCGGCAACCAGCACCTTCAGAGTTCTGTCTGTTTTTCCAATGGTCTTGCCATTCATCTGTTCCTGTGCCTTGGCGGCATCTGATGTTTTCGAGAACTTGACATACGCGATGCCCTTGTTCTCCTGCGTGTGCTTGTCCTTAACCACCCAGATGTCTTCAATTTCGCCGTATGGCGAGAATGCTTCGCGAAAATCTTCTTCGGTGTGTGCTTTGTTGCAAATGATAAACAGTCGCGACATTGGCGGATCATCGTCATTCGAATAATCCTGACCACCACGTCCGCCACCGCGTGATTGAGAGCGATAATCTGACATATTTGTTTAATTTTATTTTGAGAATTAACTTTTTCACTTGCTATTTTTTATTGTTTTTCTGGCCAGACGCCGAATAAATACAAAATGGCAGAAGAATCGAAGAAGTATTTGTGTATACTACAATGAGTGAATAATCGACGGTGGGTTATCGATTGCTACCGGTGTTTGTTTTTAACTATTAACTGGGGCACTACTCAACACTGACTTGTTGCAAATTTTTGTGATCGAATTCAGGTAGACAAGCTGATGCTCTCTCTGCTGTGCCTTTGTTATCAGCTGCGGGCGGTACTTTTCAGATGATTTCTACCTGTGCAAAACGGCTAAAACATATACAAAAGGCGGCTGCATCATCTGACTGCTGTTAGTTTCAATAAGTTCTTCCAAATGACAACAATCCAAAGAGTTGCAATATTGTTTATGGCAATAATGCCATACTTACAGCCCGGATGTGCTAATATTTCGTTAATGTCGAAAAAATCGCATGTTGAGGACTTTGAGGGCGTAACTGCCTTATTTGAGGCTCTAACATCGACGCCAAACGACGGTTACACCTACGATTGGCAAGTGTTTAGCATTCCAACAGAAAGTGAGCAGCACGGCGTAATTCGGAATTGTACCGTTTTGTATCTGGACCAGTGCACGTCATGGAATAAGTGCAGGCGAACCTGTCATAAGACTGGCGCAGCCAGCTACAGGTGGTTCCACGACGGCTGCTGCGAGTGCGTTGGTGAATTCTGTTCCAGTTACGGCATAAATGAAAGTCGATGCAGCAATTGCCCCGAACCAGCATGTGACGAAGATGAAGATTAAAATTAAATTAGAAACTAGTTTATAGCATATAGAAAATAAGAATAAATTAGAATTAATTGCATACATTAAAAGTGAAATCGAAATACATTTTTGGAGTGAACTAGTAGTTCGAGGAACGATTATTTTTGGTTCAGCAGCACCGATAATTTCTGCCTACCGATATCTATGGTGCCCACTATCGATTGCTCTCAACTCCACGTTGTTTTGGGCTCGCTTGACAATTTCAATAAATTTTAAACGCAATGGGACGCAAATTTCAAAAGAAAAAGAAGGTTGAGCAGCTGGAGATTGTGCCGCTGGATGAGAATCCACCACTGCCTGCGCAAAGACCATCAGACGATGTCGTGCCGAAAAAGGTAAGCAACGAAAATTCAAAGCAGCATTTCTTACTGATGAAATTATCAATCAATCTGTGCAGGAAAAGTGGATAAACAAACAGCGCGTGCTGGTGTTTGCCGCACGTGGCATCAGCCACCGGGACAGACATCTGATGCGCGACATCAAAACATTGATGCCGCATCATCGCGTCGAGTCGAAAATGGAGCGCTCCAAAACGTTGGCGGTGATCAACGAAATGTCCGAGATGAAGCATTGCAACAAGGCCATGTTGTTCGAGGGCCGACGCAAACGGGATCTGTACATGTGGGTGGCCAATACGGCGGGCGCTGCGGGACCATCGGCCAAATTTCTCATCGAGAATATACACACAATGGCGGAACTGAAGTTGACGGGCAATTGCTTGAAGGGATCACGTCCGTTTCTGTCGTTTGACGCCAAGTTTGATGAGCTGCCGCATTTGAAGCTGCTCAAGGAGCTGTTTGTGCAGACGTTCGGTGTGCCCAACCATCATCCCAAGAGCCAGCCGTTCGTCGATCACGTCTACACATTCACCTACCTGGACAATCGCATTTGGTTCCGGAATTTCCAGATTCTATCGGAAGATGGTGGCCTGTCGGAGGTGGGACCGCGCTATGTCATGAATCCCGTTAAGATCTTTGATGGCTCGTTTACGGGCAAAACCATTTGGGAGAACCCGGATTATGTTAGTCCCTCCAAGCAGCGACAGATGCTCAAAAAGGCGGCCAAGGACAAATATGTGAATCGCGTTGAGCAAAAGGTGCAGCACGAGGCAACGCGTCCCATGAAGGCCTACGAGGGCCTCGACAATGAGGAGCTGTTTGACGACGAGGATCCACTGGAAACGGCCAAGTTGCTGGCACTCAAGGCCAAAAAGAAGGCGCTGGCAACAAAGACACCGAAGGCGGCGTTAACCAAGAAGATCAAGGACAAGCAGATGCAGGCCGTGCAGCAGGTGATCGAGCAGAGAAAGGCGCGGGTGAAACGCGAGAAAAAGGTTTAAATGTTTTTATTTCGCTTTAGAAATACGAATAAATACATAATTCATAAATACATACATATAAAAATTGAATACATTTAATAAATACAGTTACAATGTGCGCATTTGCCTCGGTTTGGATTACATATTTAGTACATAAGTATTATAAATTAATATTTTTATTATTTTCATTGCGTTTTGTACGTTGAGTTTTTTGTTCACACACACGGAGGGCACGAGTTTGTTTGGTCCTTCACCAGACATTCGTCATGAGTTTCATTTTATGTTTGGAGCATGGAATAATATTGGAATCTTGGCATTTACTCCGCCATGGGAGCAACCTCGGCGTCAGTTGGTGGCAGTCGTGTAATGCTAAAAGGCTGCTTGTTGATGGGCATCATCTCGACCACCTGAATGGGCGGCTCCTCGCCGGGCTGCAGCGGCTCCTCGCCCACAAGTTTGGCCAGATTGCTTTGAGCCCAGCGACCGGCGCGTCCATTAATTGCCTTGTCCTCGCAGACGCAAAGGAACAGCGTGTCCACTACCATCTAGGAATGTACAAATGATTATGAAAAGTTGCTAATTTAAATGCCAATCACATACCTCAAAGAGCGAGAGCACAATGTGGGCAATAAAGAAGGAGAACACAATGATCAGTATGACCGGGGCCATATAAAAGTTGAGACCCGGCGTATCCTTCAGCATCAGGATGCCAATCAGGCCCGAAAGTGCAGCGACCACAACCTTGCCCAGGAAGAGAATAAAGTCGCCAATGCTGTTGATCGTGGCCACCTGCAGGGCATTGGTGGCCATGGCATTCCAGGCCTTAAAGAAAACAAAATTAAAGAACCTTAGAATACAACTTTTTATACAAGAGCAAGAATTATACTTACAATGCCCGCGGCTGGGCAAAAGTTGATGGATTCAATGGCGACCACAGTGTAGGCATTGTGATTGAGGAAGCGTATGAACTTCTCCAGCAGCCAAAATCCGCAAATGCAGCACTTCAAACAACAGGCAGCGCATTCCGAGCCCTTATCCTCGCCCTTCTTCATTCTGCAGTGAAGGAAATCCGAGTTTAAGTAAAGTTAAGTAAGTAAAAACAACTCTAAACTCACTTGGCATATAGATAGGTCAAGATCAGGCGCGGTATTTTGAATATTGTGATCACAAAGGAGCCCTTGGCCACAGTGCCCAAATGATATTTGATCAGCTTGCCAATGGCATACCAGGTGGGCGTCGTCGTTGGCTTTCCAAAATACCAGAAGGCCACGGCAGCAGCAAGTGCAAATTGTTGGCAGGCAAAGATGAACTCCACGGTCCAGATGAGACCCACCACATAGACCCAGAACATGCTGGTCAGGGCGCCAGCGTCCACATACTCTATGCGCGGAATGGCTGTCGACATAAGAATGAATCAATTAGTAAATATTCAAATACTCCATGAAAAATAAATCTATTATATGTACAATAATATTATAAGAAATTTGAAGATATAATCAGATATGTAAAGCTGTTGGTGTATGTACAACAGTTAAAAGCGAGATAAAAGAATGTAAATAGTATGATGTCATATATATCACTTACTTAACCATTAGACCAATGTTTTTTTTATTTTTTATTAACAAAAAAAATGTATGAAAATGTATAAATTTTAATTATAAATTTTAAATTGAAGTACTTTTAATGTTGCATTTTTAAATGCTTCCAACTTACAATAAAAATCAATCTACGATTAACGACTGATTTTGTCTAGTGTTTACTTACTTCGCTCATCGCTTCCTTGGGCTGTAAGATTGAGCAACTGGGCCGCATTGGCGGGCAGTGGTTGGGGCTGGTATCCGGCTGTGCCGTGGAACGGAGCAAGTGGACTGTCGCCCGGCTTCGTCGCGGTCACCAGACAAATGACGACGACCACCCAAAAGGCCAGAAATGCAATTAGCACCAGGAATGCCAGCAGAGGAGCTATCATAAGTCCAGGCAGATTCATCATACAAATGCCGGCCTCCTCGAAAAGAGCCGACAAGCCGGACAGTTTGTTCTTCAGGAAATAAACGATGACCAACAGAATGATCTGCAATATAGAATGTGAAATAAAGAACTCTGCAATGCAGGTAATATAACCATATGTACCATAGTTATAGTGGCTATAACAGCGAGTGCAAAGACAGCGTCCTTGTTGCGCAGAAACTCCTCCAGATGTGACGTATATGTGGCGCTGGCGGACTTGTTGCGAATGCTGTAGTAGGCATACCAGAGAGCACCCGCCAATCCCACGCTGGCCACAATAACGAGCACACAAATGAGCCAGGACACAACCCGCGATAGCCAATGCATCATGGTGACCAATACAATGGATATAACTGCGATGCAACAAGAGTTGACATTAATAATTGTGTTAAATAAATATATTAACAGTGCGTACGCAATGAAACACCACAGACGAGGGCAATAATGTGCCAGGTGGAGTAAATATCGCCTAGAAACTGTTGAGCCACGTCCCAGTTGTTGAGCAAGTCGATCATCTCCCCGGACGACTGTTTGGGCACACAACGATGCAGCACAGCAGAGCTTAAACAAAGAGGATTACATATTAATAATGGTTTCATTTGATTTAACTCCCGCTCACTTACCTTTCATAGACTGGAAACACAGGACACGGTCCCAAGGTATTAAATGTCTTGTCCGTTTTGCTCATCCTCTCCAGCTGCTGCATATTATAGTCATATTTGCAGAGTTGTGTGCCAGTTTCCGTAAAATAACGCAGTAAATCATTTGGTTCACTTATCGTGCGTTTGGGACACGATTTAACACAGATCTTTAAGGATTGCTTCAGCTCCTTGATATTAAAGTAGAACAAATCGGGCTTGTCGAGCGTATTTTTACCAGACAGCGGAAAGTTCTGAAAGTGCTCGTTGTTCTTAACGCCACAGGTGTTGCCAAAGGAGTCGTAGCCATTGATGAGTCGCAAGGGATTTCCGTAGACAAACGAAAATATCGCAATGACAATCTGCAAAGCAAATCAAATCAATGGAAAGCGTGAGTAAACAAATGATATAATCACAAATTCACATATAATATAGAAGCCAACTAATTCACAGACAGTGAGTAAAGTTAGTGTTCTGCCAAACAAAAAAATTTGAATAAAACAAACATTTTTACGATTTTTTTTAAAATTTTTTTTAAAGTAATTTATCCAATCAATTACTCTATTTGATTATTAATGGTTTTTAAATAGTTAGAATTTTATTATAGATTTACATTTTATTATTAAGAGGGGAAAAATATTTCAGTAATATAGAATCGCAGCTTATTTCAACCAGCACAAGAAGCACTTTTAATCATAAGCTTCAATTACAACTAACTAACATAACATACAAACCTAATCAAACGTATTTATTTTCAAATTTTCAAAAATCTCTTCACTAGTATTTTTTTTAAATTATTTTTTTTGAAAATTACTAAAAATTTCTATTTAAGCCACTTGTCCTCCTTTTCAAAAAAAATTTATTTTGAGATCATCCCATACAAAAAATAATAAAAAAAAAAAAATTGCGAAAAGATTTTTTAAAATTTTTTTGTCTAGAGAAATTTTTTGCATCAAAACATTTTTTTTTTTAAATTGAGGATACAAGTTGAAAAAGTTAATTTTTACAAAAACTTAAAAATTTTCAAGTAATTTTCAATATTTTTAAATTATGAGTTCATAAACCTTAAATTTTCTGTAAATACTTTTGATTAGGTTTGTATTTTATTTAGTTATTATTAAAGCTTGTGATTAAAGTTGCCTTTTGTGTTGGTTGAAATAAGCTGTGAGCCACTGTACATAAATAGAGCAACAGGTTTCTATGTTATCATTTAAATTAATTGTTTCTATGAGCTCAAAAATGTATTTGAAAATGTTAGATAAAATAGAAAATATGCAAATTTTGTATGTTGTCAAAATATTTACTTGACCAACTGTCTGTGCTACTGTATTTAAGTGCCAACGCCCACGACTCTCGCATGACAAGATAGATTCTTAATTTGCATACCATGACATGGGAATTGCGTGTCCCGAACATATTTTAAAAGGGACTTCATGTTTTATATTTTTTGTAAACACCAGACAGACAGACAGGCAAAGGCTCCACTAATGCCACATTAATTATTGTGGTTAACATGCATTAGCAAAATTAGCAATAAGTTCACTCATATGACAGCGATGACGGCACACAGTAGTTCTCCCCCTCTTCTTTGCTCCCTTCTTCTTATCCCACTCCACTCCCCTTGCAATGCGGCGTCAAGCGACGCAGTTGTTGCACAAACACAAAGAGAAGTCTGTGATTAATCTCCGCAGCTTTCACTTTTCTAATATACTATGTACACATTCGTACATGCGGGAATGTGGGCTTGACTTTTATGTTGTTATTTCGCCTACACTATACACACATATACTATATTTACTTAGCATATTTACCAAAAACAGCCAAAACAATATGTAAACGGATAGCCAAAAAACGTCTGTGCAGGTGCGATATTTTGGCCTATTCCTGTTGTTTTGCGCCTCGCCCTCGCCGTCCTTGCTCTCAGCACAGCCCATCTTTATAAAGTTGATTTATTTGTATTTATTCTTATTATTTTTATATAGTTGAGCCAATATTTTGATCAATTTCGTTTTTTTGTTTCACAACCAAAACCGCGAATGCCGTCCAGGGATACGCAAGCACGGGACGCACAGCATTCAGGGCTGGCACCAGGCTTGCCAATTTAGCTATTTTCCCGACAGATTTAGTGGGTTTCAACTGGCAAATAAATATAAATATAAAAATATGGTAACTGTTTTTTAGCATTCTGTTATTTTATTTCTACCTTGTTTCCATTCTAATTCAGAAATAAAATAAAAGTTTGCTAAAAAAGTAGTACCATCATTTTTATTATTTCTTTAAAATTTGACTATTCAAATCTGGCTATTTTTTAACGGACTAATTTTGTCAACGCTGGCTGGCACAGCAATTGTTGATTTCGATAGTCAAGTATCGCAATTTATCGATATGTGCGCGCCAAAGTATGCAGACGGCATTGCACATGCGCGCGCTTAACAGTAAAAATTCAAATATTAAAATTGTTCACACGGAATTTATTCAATTATCGAGCTTATAAAATAATAAATTACTTGTTTGACTAAAATTTAACTTATGTTATGCTAGTACGTATGCAAAATGTTATTTAGATGACCTGAAGCTGAAGGAATTATTTTATTGTTTAATATTTAAAAGTGAAAAACTAAATCAGCTTCACATGCATATACATACAAATAAATAAAAAAATGAACTTAATAACTATAAGTTTGGCAAATGGGAATGCTAATATTGCCAAGAATCTACAGAAATTGTCATTCCAAAATTGTTCGTTTTCGATTCGTATTGAACAATTTTCGAACAAGATTTGTTTTTTTTCTATACTGATCTTAAATTCTCTACTTAATTGTAAATTCTCTTAGTTAAAGTTCTCTATTTAATTTGTATAGAGATGTATTCCTAAGTTCACATTCGTTTGTGAATGTTTTTTTTCTTGCACTTAATTTATCTCACTGGGAAGGGATTTCCCCAAATTGGGGGATTCACTTTTTAACCGTGACCTTGATGCCGCCCTTGACAACCGCCTCCGCTGGAGGCTGGCCAAATCTACGGCTCTGATTGACGTTGCTCTTGCGACGTATATTGCTCTTAATTTTGGGCTTGACGGAGACGGGAACAATCTCACTTTGACTTTGACTGCGCTGCGATTCGAAGTCGGAATCCTCGGAAATTGGTTTGTAGGTGCGAATGCCCGAGTTGGAGCGTACCGGGAGTAAGGTGACTAAGCGATGTGGACTTGGCTCCGTCGACGTGGACGTGGACTCGGCGGCAAACTGTGAGGTCTTCAACAGCTCTTCATACTTCAACGGATCAATGACTTCCACTTCCGCCTCGCCGACAACGGGAATTGCCGCGCCCAGAACTTCTGAGCTCCCTTCATCCATGAAACTCGCCATGGGTTTAATAAACGGTTCACGTTGCTGCAGCGGCAACTCGACAAAGTTCTTCACACTCGACTCGGCCAGGATGGCGGACTCTGTCGTGGTCGTGGTGAGCTTCACCTTGGTCTCATTGCGCGGACTGTGCTTCAGTTTGTTGGGCGAGAAGGGCGGAAACTTGGTGGACGCACTCGGTGTGATGCCCAGCTTGGAGGCGAGCGTGTCAAAGATCAAAGATATATCCTGTATATTGCTGGCATTGTTGATCCGCGTCTTGATGTCGTGCAGCGTCAGGTTCTCCGTCTTCTCCACATCCTCGGAGACCCAAGCCTGCAGGGTCTTATTGAAGACCTTCCTCATGTTGCCATTGTAGCCAAAATTCAAGGGGGCGGAGCTGTTGACAAACTCCCACTTGGAGTGCGAGGGAAACAGGTTGGAGTCATCCATCATCGTGGGTCTCTCGCTGCTCGGCCGGATGCGTTGCCGCTTGGTCGTCGAGGGAGCTGGAGTCGAAGTTGTTGTTGTTGTGGTTGTGGTTGTGGTTGTGGTGTCGGGCATGGGCGTATTTCTTTGCAGTATAATCTCCTTGAGATTCATAAAGTTCGGCTTGGCTTGGGTGGAGTGCAGCTGGGATTCCACTTCCGTTTCCCCCTCCAGTTCCGCCTCCTCCGGGTCAATGCGCGACTCAATGGGCTCCGGCGTCGTCGTCGTCGTCGTCGTGGAGTTGTCCTCCTTTGGCAGATTCAGCAGCTCCATGAAGAACTCTCCGATGGTGTCCGCCAGCACAGAGTTCTCCGTGGGCTTCAGAGAAGGAGGATCAACTGGCGTTGCACTTGTCGGTGTAATTCCCAGCTCAATTTTCAGCGGCGTTGTGGATGCAATCAGTGAATTTGGAGTGGACTGTGGCTGCTCCTCCTTCACCTCCCCCGTCTCCCTTTCCCTCTCCAGCTGCTGTGTGGCGTTCTCCTGCTTCTTGGCAATGACGCCACCGCCCAAATGCTCGAATCTCTCATTGTTGCCATCGATATTGAACTGCAGCTTGTTCATGCCGCCCAGCGTGGGATTGATGGGCCTAAAGGGCGGAATGAGCACATCATCGATCAGCGGCACAGGCAATGGATGCGCTTCCACGAGTGCACCGCCCAATCTCTCAATGTTCTCCGTGCCCGGCAAGAAAACGGGATTGCCAAAGTTGTGATAGAACAAGATGTCCTGATCCTGCTGACTGGGATTATCCAGCTGTCCTTCTTGCGTCTTGCGCTTCCCGTAACCCGACATGGACACGAAGGGATCCATGGTCACGGTCATCGCGGGCATCGCAGCTGCCGGCGGCGTCGGATTGTCCGCTATGAAGGGCAGCTCCAGTTCATCGATGCGACGTTGTGGTATATGATTGACAGTGGGCGTGGGCGTGGTCGATGGTACTACGCCCATTCCTATTCCCATGCCGGGTAATGTCTTGGTGGGAAAGGCGGGCGGCGGTCCGGGCAAGAGTTCGGGCACCTCACGGTGTATGGGACGCCAGGGCTGCGTGTCCAGTATGGGGAATGTGGTGAAGAGATTGGCGTCCAGCTTGGGCACCACAACGGTGGAGGAGGGCGGTGCTGGGGAGGGGTAGGCGGTGGTGCTGGTGGTGCTGGGAGTGGTAGAGGTGGAGGAGGGAGGAGGAGTTGGTGGTGGAGGAGTGGTCGTTGTGGTGGTCGATGTTGTGGTTGTTGTCGTGATTGTTGTCGTCGTGGGTTTAGGAGTGGTTGTTGTGGTGGTTGAGCTGCTTGTTGTCGTGGCTTTTGGTGTTGTTGTGATCTTGGGCTTCCTCGTGGTCGCCTTCGTGGTCGCCTTCGTGGTCGTCGTCGTGCTGCTCGTGGGAATCTCTCTCTCTCGTGGCGTGACCGTCGTTAGCTTCTCGATGCCCGGCTTCTTGGGTTTGACGCGCAGCGAATAGGGCGTCACGGCGATGGTCTTGGGCGGCAGACTGCTGCTCTGATACGATCTCGTAGGCGTTGCCTTCTTGCGTGCAATGTCCGCATCCGTTTTGGTTATCTCAAAGGAACCCTCAAAGGAGCCCTGTATAACGGGCGCATTCTCCACATCAATGTCCGGCTCATCGTCGGGCGAGTGGGGTCGTGATTTTGGTTTCGGTGTGCTCACACCACTGGACTTGGTCTGCAGCGGAGCTCCTCCTCCGCCCGCTCCAGTGGCGCCCTTCTTCATCAGACGCTTCTCCAGCTGCGTTTGACTCGTCGGCACAGTTTGCTGCATGAGAGGATTGGGTCAAGTCAAGGGAATGTGGAGATAACTCTTTTACTCACTGCCTCCTTTAAAATGCCCGCAGATCGCACCACCTGCTCGTCCAGAATGCGTTTAATCTCCATGGAATCGCTGTCCAGGCGAATCGAGCGATATAGTGACTTGCTAGCCGATGTTTCCAGGAACAGTGACTCCTTTATGTATTCCTCCACACTCAAAATGTTTCTATAAAGTGAGAAAAGGAGATAAACTTAGGAAAATACTTGAAAAGTGTAATATTTGGCCAGTCAAAGTTTTAATAATCTTGACTTTTTTTTAAAAAATATTAACGCCCAACAATTTTTCAAAACCTAACCAATTATCTTACGAAATGTAAATTTTTTCATTGTTTGACCTTATTTGATTATAAATTAATATCTTATGCATTTTACAAATATTAATTTTTTTCCAACACTGTCCACTTTTTCCATATCTACCCCTTGAACCCTTTTCAAGATCGTCAAACTCCCTTAACTTTTGAAAACCGATTTACTAGCGTAATAGAAATTTGTTTATTATTTGATCTTTAATTTGATTTCGCATCAAAATTGTATTCATATAAAATATTTAATTTTTCTTTCCAAAATAGTCCACTTTTTTTCAAAACTTCCCCCTAGCACTTTTTCAAAAACTTTCAACTCCCATAATTTTGTCAAAACTTAACCCATTTCCTTGTAAAATCTGAATTTCTAAATTAAAATATTATTCCTTTTAATACATTCCTTTTTTCCGAAATTGACCAGTTTTAAAATACACTTTTTCAAAAACTTCAAACTATCATAAATATTCATTTAAAAAATTTAATTTTGTTTTAAAACTTTTCAAAAACTTTCTACTCATATAGTTTTGTCAAAACCAAACCAATTTTTGTATGGAATGTCAATTATATCATTGTACGGACCTCTAATTTGATTCTTAATCATAAGTTATTCACTTAAAAAATACTAATATTTTTTTTTTAAATTCCTTACTGTGGCAACTTGCGAACATCCAGGAAAATGCGAAAGGAGACCTTTATCAAGGGACCCTCGCCAAAGCCCCAGACATCCGTGCGCAGGGGCTGCAAGCCGTTATCCGTCAGTGCACGCTCCACGAAACGTTTGTAAAAGTCAATCTTCTGTTTGTAGGTCGTGGTATGGTTGTATTTCAGGCCCGTGGAATAGAGATCTCCCTTGGCGATGCGGAAAGAGCCCTCAAAGCCAAGAACAGCTGAAAAAACAAACATTAAAAATAGGGAAATTGCACATTCCTCTTTATAACTTACGATCCTCCAACGTGGCCTTAATGGAACTGAAGTAGAAGGCCAATCCGGCGATGGAGATGACGGCCAGCAGCACGATAAACGCCGCCGTGGTGAGAATGATCGAGAAAGATCGGTTCTTTGGATAATGCGCATGCGTCTTGGTCGAAAATGTTGATGGCGCTATATTTCGACCATCCCGCCAGATGCCCCAGGTATTATAGCCATACTGGCTATTGATGCTGTGATCATTCGTATACGAGGGCTGCTTGTTCATGTGGTAATAGGCGCCCAGCTGGGATCGCCTGCCCAGCGTGTTCTGGTAATTGTATTCGGAGGTGTTCTACGGAAAATAAAGACAAAAAAGTCAGGATTTGCCGAAATCGGTTACATTTTATATTTTTAGCTTTTTTTTTAAAGTAGTTTTAAAGATTTTTTTTAATATTTCAACAACAAATTTAAAAGGCTTTAAAACTAAAGACAATATTTATAGTACTAAATAGAATAAGGAGAAGGTTTTACGAAATTAGAAAAAATCTTTTTTTATTTTAGCGTTTTTTAAAAAGTAGTTTTTGTAAATAGTTTGAATAATATTTTGCATATTGCAACAAGAAATTAAAAATTCTTTAAGTTTTCAAAACTACAGCGTGCTCTGATAATTGAATTTAAAGGAGTTCAAAGAAAATTTAAAAAAGTACAGCCTTAAAAATTAATTTTTAGTATAAGTTCTTTAATTTCATTTCTAAAAAAAAACTATATTTTATTTTTTTTTTAACTTTTTTAAAGTGCGAAAATGCTTGCAAATTTCAACAATGAATTTAAAATGATTTCATTTTCACAAAAACTAATGAATACATCTGTTAAAAAATTATTTAAACACACTTTTTAAATATAACATAAGTTATTTTTAAGCTTTAAAAAGATTAATTTCGAAAATAATGATTTCAGTGATCTTGTTTTTACAATTTCTTTGACTTTCACATTCCAAAATTATTTTGTTATTCAGCCCAATATTTATAAATAGAAACTAAATATAGATTTTAAAGTGTGTTAGCAAAGCGTGTCAGATCCATCTAGACCTTAACTATTAAAAACGCAGTTAATTGGTTAATTATCTATGCACTTTGATTGCTGATTGGTTTTTGCAAAACTTTCTCAACTTAAAAAAAAAAACAACAAAAAAAACCGCTAGCCTCTTTAGGCACTTTCTACGCAAATGATCTTTATCTGAAATTAGATTCTAACGGTTAGAAGGGTCGTGAGAGCGCCAGAAGAATCTTGTTATGTTATGTCAGAATCAATTAGCAATATCACAAGTTAAGAATTATCTCCTGTCATGATTTGCTAATTAATTCAACCGGGAAGAGAATTTGCAATTAAATTAGTTAGTCAAGTCATTGCACTACGTTCAAGAAGACTGGGAAGTACTTTTGGAGTCTGTCTTCGGATCTGATTTGCCCTTTAACAGTCATTAGCTGTAGGGCAAATTTCAAAGACCTCTCTTGACTCTCTTTCCTTTACTCTGCCTCTCTCTCTCTTTCTGTAGACAACCTGTTGTGACAACAGCTGTTTGCCCCCTAAACAAATTCTTGCGCTCTTGCTTTGTCTTCTGTTCTGTTCTCTTCTCAGTCTCCCTCTCCGCCACAGTCACTGTTCTAGGTTCTTCGATCTTCTCTCTGCACAGAGAAAGTCATTCACCTTTAGCATTCTCGCTTGTTTCTTGCCTCTGTTTGACTTAATAACTAACTTGGCTTGTGTCGTGAATCTGGAATGCAAACATCACCACTGAACATTTTACAACCTATGTAAATAAGCAGCTGAAATCTTTGTACCTAAATTCAAGTGGGTTTTACGTAATGTCTCTGCATACCTTAAAAAAAAAATTAACTGCTTTCCCCTCTCTTAAACTACATTTAACAATTTGTTTTTTTGTAGAATTGTACAACAGTTTTAGAAAGATAAATAGTTAGGAAGTCTTTCATTTTAAAATCTGAAATCCTTCTACCCGAATTCAAGTGGGTTTTACGTAATGTCTCTAAACAAAGACAAAAAAGAATTTCTTTTACCTCTCTAAACCTACATTTAACAGTTTGTCATGTAAATTAGCTTCGAATTTAATTATTTGTAGAATTGTACAACAGTTTTAGAAAGATATATAGTTAAAAAGTCTTTCTTCTTGAAATCTGAAATCTTTATAGCCGATTTTAAGTGAGTTTTACGAAATGTCTCTGATAACTTAGTTTTTCAAATTAAAAATAGAATTTCTTTCCTCTCTTTTGACCCATATTTAACAGTTTGTCATGTAAATTTGATTCCAACTTTATTATTTGTGGTTTTAGAATAATATATACTTAGTTAGGAAGCTTTTCTTTTTGTCCACTTACCATTTGTCGACATGTCTGAGTGCGATAAATATCACTGACTCCAGACAAGCTCTGGAAATACTTCTTGGTGCCATAAACAGTGTCCATATTGTGGCTAATATTGTGGATTTCTCGTTTTCTGACCTAATCTGCAAGTAAATTTGGAATATGGAAATAAGTATTATTATTATTAGATTTGGGTGCTTCACTTTCATTGGCTTTCTTTTAGTTTAAAGTTGACTCTCTTACAATGTTACAAATCGTTTAAAACTTCCGGTGGTCGAAAAACTAGTTAGTCCTGTTTTCAAATGAAAATTCTCACTTTTCGCCAAGTGCAAAAGAAAAAGAAATGAGCTGAAGAAGAACAGCGTTGAGTGGAAAATTGTTTTTTGTCAACCGGTTTTAACTTTGCATACCAAAGAAAAAAAAAATGGGGGAACTAAAATATAAACCCACCCAATTGATATAATATGTTTCTTTAATTGACATATGGAACAGACAAGTGCGAAAGCGAAAGCTTTCTACAAAAAAAAAACAAAAATAAACCCAAATCTAATTAGAGAACGCCGACACTTTTGATACGCTCGCTGGACAAACTCAAGTATCTTTCAGATACAAATTGTATCTGAGAGTGTGTGCGAGTTGAAAACTGCCTCCTCCTCCCTGGGAAAGACAAACAAGCCGAGTGCAAAGAGTAGAAGAACCAACAGCCCACAACAAACGAAGTACATGCTGAAGATCAGTTTAGCTTTAAAAGAAAAAGAAGAAACCAGTTCCAGGTCGAAACCAAACCAAAGCGATGCCTTTTGGCCATCATGGCATGGATGATGCCTTGGCTGGCTGGGCAGGGTTATTGCTCGTGCCATCAACATCATCATTATGATCATCGCGATCATCATTATGATGATCGTACACATACGTTGTATTTATAATGCCACTATGTATAATCAAACTTCAAGAAAAACCTGTGCTTTAAATGTAAAAATAGTCTTTGCGTTGGAATACCTGTGATGCCACAACAACAACAACAATAAAAGCAACAACAACAACAACTGATTGTTGTTATTTTTTACGAGTTTTAAACGCGACTCTGAACTGTCAAAAGTAAAAGTTCTGCTGACTTTGGAATGCGCTGATGCTTTGATGATGATCATGTTGTCCAAAGCTTGTAGCTCAACAAAAAAGATCTTCAGGTGAAACTAATTGGTTTTGGCCCTAAGTAAAATATATGCCCCGAGAAATACTGCTAGACTTTGTCAATTAAGTGCATACAAGTTGGGAATTTTATGGGCGGAATTTTTAAAGATCTATACAAAGATAAGCCCCAATTAACTTGATATATGATCTTTAACATAGTTTTAATTATTAGCCTGGCTGGCATGAAAATTTATATGATGTGCAGTTGTATGCTAAGTCTTTTGGATCTTTGGGACCGATCTTAAAACAAATTGAATATTTATAATAAGTACAATCTAACTCAATCAGAAATTGCAACTAAGCTCACTTATTTTAAAAAAAAATTGATTCTGTAAAGATTATAGCCAAAATCTTCAAGATCTGTGACAGATACATATATTATAAATTTTGTCTAAAATAAAAGTGTCACTAAAGCAAATCTTAACAAGATAAAATTATAAAACGATGTATGAAAAATAGTTTTGGCATAAATCTTGCAGATATATAAAGAATAACTCGAAATATAATAAAATATATTAAAAATGTTGTAGAAATATTTTCAAATATCTGAAGATGCGGTAAAATTCCCATAATTCATTCAAACTTTAACTTAATTTAAGAAATAGAATGAAATTTGCTATAAGTCACAATTGTAGCGTAAATATTCCAGAGCTATTCTAAAATATAGTAAATATATTTTATATAATATTAAAATTAATATTGAAATCTTTTAGTTCCTACATTACAAAGTATGTATATTGAATATCTTTAAAAAGCGCAGTTAAACTAATTGAAGACCTGCCATTTAGTCACATAAGTACTATATTATGATGAAATATTCTTATGATGTACAGTTTTGGTCTAAATCTGCCAGAACTAAACTCTATTTTGTTTTTTTGGTCATGACTAAACGGCAACTTTTCCACATGAGGTAAAAACCAACAGAAAAAGCATTTGCATAATAATCGCATAAAAAGCGCGCAAAGCAGAAAAAGAGATGCAAATAAAACATTGCAATGGAAGTACAATTAGTGTTACGAGCACAACTTGGACTATGAATGTGAGTACGAGTACGAGTGCGAGTGCGAGTGAGACAGACACGCACACATACTCTGATGAAGACAAGTGTGTGTGAGTGGCGAGCCATTGCCATTGCCATGGCCTCATACTGACCCAGTTGCGCAGGCGCTGAAGAGAGCGGGCGGGAGAGAAAGAGAGAGGCAGAGAGGCAACTGCCGGCGGGTGAAGTGAGCAAAGCGGCGGCACTTGAGGCGCAGAGAGGCCCAGACCCCAAAACTGGAAACCTGACCATTTGCTTTGGTATGAAAAAAAGAAAAAAATTTAGTCTGTGTTTGGAGAAAGAACAAATTGACTGACGAGTACACTCATACACTCACACACACTCACAAAACGACTGAAAAAGCAAACTCAACACTCAACACAATTTGGTGGCATTAAGACGTCGCGCAAAACGCATAAGTTGATTAAATTTCTCGCATTTTACAATTTTCTCCTCAAATACAAAAAATAATGATTGATGAGAATATTTTGGTCAACACGAATTTCTAACGGAAGCCAGCAACCAGTGTTGCCACACATGGCCATAACTGCTCACCTGTCTCTGTCTAACAGTTTCAAGAGCAGAGGAAGGAAGGAGGGGGAAACAGTTGACGGTGTCATTTCCATGTGTGCACATTGAACAACATTTTTATTATTTTTTTCTTCTTTTCAAACAGATTATAATCAAGCAGATCCACTTTCAATAATAATGGCTCCCCTCCCCAAAACTCCGAAGAAAGTGAATTGTGAGCAACATTTTGATCATTTTCAAATGTTTATCAGCAAAAAAAAATAAACAATAAAAAAAGCGTCAACTAGTGAAATGGAAAGTTTATTTTAGAGCGCATCTTTAGAAGTAGCGTAAATTGAATCATTCAAACAATGTGCAGCCAGACAGTCAGACAACAAAAATGTCCAATTTTGAAAGTCTTTCTTTTGAATAAACATAAAAAAACATTCAACTGTTATTTTGATAGATGCCATAATGATACAATGATTTATTGATTATTATTTTTGAGTCAAATTTATGCAATATTTATGAATGAGTTGATGTGATGGGAAGCACTCATGAATGAAAATAATTGTATAATATACGTTAATAAGCAATGCAATGCAATGCAGTTTCGTAATCATTCTAACGGAAATGTTGATGAGCTTTTAAAAATCTTCTTATTGGAGCAGAACAGCCAGCCCAGCGTTGCCACTACACCCTGTGTTCTTTCACTCACGCAGCACTTGACTACTAAACGGTGCGAGGTGGCAACGCTCGCAATAAAAGTGCATTTCAAGTGTGCGTTTGTGTGTGTGTGACAAGGGACGACAATATACGACAGCTTTGCGAGTGCGAGGAGTGTGAGGAGTGTAGTCATTAAAAGCATAAACCGTTACGCTTTAACCGACAACCAAAACTTAATATGTAATTAAAAGCAAACAAATCTGTTCCCAGCCTAAAGCCATGTGAGTGTGAGTGTGTGTGTGTGGAATAGAATTTGGTAAGCTTGGCTGTACCTCGGGAATCTCAACATTAAATTGTAGAGTCATCCGTGTGTAAGCAGTTGCTGTTGTTGTTGTTGCTGCTGTTGTTATTACAACCGTTACACTGAGCACTAACAGTATTGGCAAACGTTGACTGTCTGACAAAATCATTTGATATTGCAAGTATTTACATCAAACTTAAACTGACAGTTAACGTGCTATCATCTTTCTCTCTCTCTCCCTCGCTCTCTCCCTCTCTCTCAAGTGTACACAGCAACAAATGCAAATATTAGGCACACATACATACATATGTACAAACAAACTCACACACACACAGTCTGTTGGCTTAGTATGCAGCCCATGATTCCTGTATCCGATAAGAACGAAAGATGCCCCCAACTGCAATTAGTGCCACGATCAAAATGCAAGACACGCAGATGAGCGAATGCATTTCATTTTCTTTTCTTTTCTTTGCCTCTCTCTCTCTCTCTCTCTGCTTCTTCTATTATTTTCATCGTCTTTTTCCACACTTGCAGGAGGTATTATAATTTTGTCACCAAGTGTGCAACGCATTTAAGGAAGTCTTTAAATTTTGGATCAGAGTAAAAAACTTAATCTGTTTGGTTTAACTTTTTTATTTCTAAAGATATCTAGGCGAAAATAAAAAATTATACATATATTCAAAAATAATTTATGCAATCAGACCCATAAGTTTAGCATTAAAATCTGATTTTATACATTATAATTAAATTTATTTAAAACAAGAATCACTGCGGACGGCAGTCTGCGCTAGTGACGAAAGCAGCACCAAGGGTGCTTGACAAGGCGACAAGCAATATATACAGGAAGCATGGAACATTCAGCGATGACTGTCCGATCAGGTGGAGTTACATACCGATCGAAAGGTATCAGTTAAAAGTTTGAATGAGGACTATAGTTGCCCGATCAAAAATCTATAAGCTTTTGTTCTAAAACGACGTTTTCGCAAAATCGCTAGTTTGGCAGGATAATCAGCCCAAATTGAAACTGTGACAATTTTGTCACTCGGCACTGCGCTAAAAAGTAATATTTAATTAGGTATGCAATGCCGAATTATATCCTGTAATGTTCCGAGTGCCAAAAATTTGATTTCAAAATACATTTAAATGTGTAGAACTTAAGATTATTCAGTTCACAAAATTGGATATCAGAAATTTTTGGCATGAAAATGTTTTCGTCACTAGACTTTAATCCTCGTAAAGAGGTTTATTTTAAAAAGTATTAGGTCTACTACAATACAATCGCACAATTGTTCCAAAACAACCTTTAGTAACTAAAGAACCTTCAGTATTTCCTTGAATTATCTCATATTATAAGATATTTTTAGCATTAAACTCTGTTTACTCTTGATGAAAAGCGATTGATTAAAAATCAGATTTTTCTATAAAATGAATTGACTTATGAAATTTAAGACAAGTAAATTTAAAAACAATAGTTTTTTTTCCTACTTCAATGAGGGCAGCAAGTGTATCGAATCTTCAGCGTGTTGTAAGTAACCTTTTTTTCAATGTTTTGGTCTGGAAATGCCATCGAAGTGCATTCGCTTTACCGCAACGAACTTCAACATCAACATCAAGTTGAGTGTGTGTTGAGTTGCATTTGAGGTCGCTTTTCTCTGCTGTCTTTTGCTTTTGCTGTCTTCTTCATCTTGTGTTTCTTGTGCTTCTTTAGGCGAAACAAAAGATCGTCCCATTAGATGCGATTTTGCATCATTTGAATGCAATTTAGCTGCAGTTTAGCGTTATGTTCTATTTCTCTCGAGGCTTTACAAGCCAGAGACTTCAAGACTTCAGCTCAGGTTGATTGCCAACTCGTCTCGTCTGTCATTTGTGCGCTTTGCCGCGTCCAAGAATCGTGCGGCACAGATGACCACCACCAGAAGAAGAAGAATGAGCGGGAAGAAGAGAAGACAGTCAATAGCCAAGAGCCAAGAGCCAACAACTCTTAGCCAAGCTGTCAATTCGGGCCAACATCGCTCATAATGATGTTGATTGCTTGCCAATTTGCGATTCTCAACAGAGTCAAAGAGTTATCAGATCCGATCTCATGTCTCTGTCTCTATTTCTTTCTCTGCCTCTTTCTGTCTGTCTTGGAGAATGAGAACCCTTTGTGGGCGGTCGGTGGATTTCAAAGCGACGGCCTCTTAACGAGCGAAAGTGTTTCATTAACTCGTAAATTGTCTTGAATTCGAGTTATGACCCAAAACGAAATCAACCGAAAAACAAAACAAGAAATCAACAAAAAACAAAAAGAAAAATCATTAAGTCGCACATTAAAATGTACATAATTCACAAATCTACATAAATTTTTTAAAGTTTTCGCGCCGCATTTCTACTATTTCACTTTTGATCCACTTCCGAGCGATTTTTCGGGCTCGCGACAAGTGAAAATATAATTACGAGTGAAAATGAAAATTGTCCACGAAATGTCGACGCGTTGACACTTGAGCTGAGAGAGATATGGGCGTGTGTGTGTGTGTGTTCATGTCCATGGATTGGTCAGCCGGGCAATTTTCTTAATGTTAGGCTGTCTGTTTTATACCCTGTAGATGCATGTGAGGAGAGTATAATAAATTTGCTGGGACGGATTGTTAATTGATTTAATTCGTTTTAATTGCTGGCAGATGAGTTAGGAAAAAACGGCACATCTGATTACAGGGTATCAACACGGCGAGCATTCTTAAAATGTAAGCAAACATTTTAAATGTTTTTAGTGAAATTCGTTAAATAGATAAAATATTTATTGTAAGAAGCGTAGCTGAGCTGACTACAGGGTATCTGCCCGTCGAGGACTCCTAGCTGTTGGTTTTATGCTTGCTCTTCGCCTTGTCTCTGTTGCAATTATTGATAAGTATGTGAGTCATGTTGGCATTTTGGTGGCACTTTCACATTTGGTAACCGATATCGCAACTTCCTTCTCTTTTTCTTCCCCAGATGAATCAGTTAAGAAATTTGCGTAAAGTCTCTGTTATTAGGTCGAACGCAGCTCTTCCTGTTCGACTTGAAGCTCTAATCAAATGATAAACAGAATCAATTTCCGGTCAAAACGGTTGATAAACGACTGATTCTCTGATCATTTCCGGTCTCATACTCTCCTACTACATGTACATATAACGTAGTTAACATCACATAATAATGGTGTACAAATCTGAACGTTCAACGGTTTTGTTCGCCTCTCAATTGGCCCAGATCATAAATGTGGTAATTGCGCGGTTAAGCGACATATAAAGCACCAAGAAGAACGTTCTTTCACTCGATTCTTCAGTCCCCATTCTTCATTCTTTATTGTTTCATTCTCTTGTTGGTCGACTCAATCAACTGTTGACCAGTTTTTAAGCACCAAATGGTTCTTTTGTATTGCGTTTCGCATTGCCGCCCTTTTTCTTTTTGAGGTGGAGTCTTATTTTCTAATTTCCTTCATTTTATGGTCTGGGTCTTAAGTATAGGGTCGTGGGTCTTGGGTCTTGGCTCTGTTTTAGCTTGAGCTTCTGTCTTCTGGGCTTTCTGGTTTTTTATTGCCATTTTCATTTTAACATCCATAATTTTTAAGCTTTGCCAGCTCGTTGCGATTATTGCAGCTCGGGTTTTATTTTAGTATCGTTTTTATTGCCTTTTTTAGACCCTGTTGCTTAAAATTACAAAGGGTCTTTAAAGTTTGTCTTAAGCAAAATGTGCGTACCGGTCAAAAAGAGAAGTGATAGAGCCTAAAAACTATATAATCTTGATCAGCAACAACAGCCGAGTCGGTAGAGTCATGTTTTTTTTGGAAACACCAGGATCCCACATTTTATTACATTTGGAGATACAAAACTTGGTTATTTAGATAGAAACTCAAGTTTTGGCCTATTAAATAAGTATTATGATCAGATATTAAGTCGAAAGTTATTCAAAATAGAATTTTACGCTCAAGAACAGGGTCTTTTTAAGTCGTGTTGACTCGTCTGTAGACTTATTCCTCCCTAGTTTTCTTTTATGAACTTGGGCTCGTTGCTGAGGTAATGTAACCAGTTTTGTACCTTTTGAAATTTAAGTGCGACTTCTTTTTTCTACTTTAATGCATGTCTAACTAGTTTATGACCAAAGGGGGACCGACTAACTACTCTATTTTGTTAGGACGACTCCTCAAAGGTATTTATGGTGTTATCGATAATTCGATGCGGCTTACCAAAGAGTGTAATCGCTATAGTCCAATTGGATACGCTTCCATTTGACTTAGGTCTTTATAACAAAAACCTACAATTTATTTGTGAGTGCTAAATACATAAGTTGTATATCTCTTATCAATCACAAGTATCTTTTATGCACCACACTAAATCTCTTGGTTGTAAACTGTAATTAACGTTGATCGTGTCACAAAAACAGAAGGAGCATTTTAGATGCCAACTTGTCGCGCCCGCTGCTGAAAGAACACTGAATCCAATTGGGGGAACTGGAATCTCAGTAGTTGATGGTCAGCTCTCTGCGTAAGAGAGAGTTGTGAAGATGGCGCCGGTGGCCGTTAACAGAGAGAGAGTCAGTAGCAGGTTGCGCAGGCGCAGTGTTCGCCATGACATTACAGGAAAATCTGCATGATTTTGAAAGAAATTATTCGGAAATTTGTGTCGCACATCTAAATTTCATTTAATTTTCTATTTATCGTTATTTCTTTGAGTCTTAATATGATGTTTAATCTGAATGCAGAGTGAGTTAAGCCATTGTTATTTTTTTAGTTCTCATTTCTTTTTACTGAAACTGAAATTCATCAGAAAACCTCACAAGAAACAGAGCAGCCACAACAAAGGAAAACCACTGAAATCATCCGGTAAAATTGACCGCCAGTTGAAAGCACACCTGGGGATGCTTGTATTTCTTGGAAAAGTGGTACAAAAATTTAGTTTAGTAAACAATATACATATTTAAAAAATGTATACTAAGCAAACTTAAGCTTGTGATATTTTTAATTAAGTTTCGCCAAGCCATATTTAAGTTTTTTGCTAAACAGCTGGCCAAGGTCTTAGATCTCAAACGGCCAATTTGAAAATGGATTCCTGTTAAAAATAAAAATAATATTTTATGGACAATTGATTTAGAGTGTCTTGTTGTTTCTAATTGTTTTTCGTGATATGTTTTTGATAATGAAATGGCCAATTCCAAGGATTTCGAGTGGCTTTCGCTTTCTCTGGCCGAGAGAAAACCAAACCGACAGAGAAAAAGAGAGAGATGGAGAGAGAGAGAGAGAAACTTGTCATGTTATGTTATTTGTTTGTGGTCGTTTTCATTTCATTTACTGTTACAGTTGAAGTGGCAAAAACAGAGACCGATGCCGACAAAAGCAACTCTCGTATCAAACATAGAAGGAGAGGCCTGCATGAGAACTGCTTGATTTCCCCAGGTGCCAAAATGGGTAACCATATAACTGTATAACTGTATGCCCGCCCACAACTCGCCCACGCCTACGCCCACCCATTTAACGCCCACATGAGCCCGTATTTCGTATTTTCATATTTTTGCCTGACCATTTGCCACTGTCTTTTGGGCCTGACAAGTGGTAAAACCGTTGCCAGAGACAGAGCCAGACTTGGAGTTCGTATTCGTATCCGTATTTGTGTTCATAAAATGCATGCGGCTGATTTGGATGGGTCTTGGGCTTATTTGTGGTTGTCCAGATGCATATACAGATACACATACAGATACAGACTCACAGTGTGCCGGTTCCTGTGTTTTTTGGTAAACTTATTGTTTGCTTTCCTTGTATGTAGTTATTTGCCACTGCAACTGCAGTGTAATTCCTTTTTTAACCACATTTATGACCATCGAGATTTGTTTATTGCATGAACACATTATGAATAAATTCAACACACATCTATGCTCACAGAGAGATGCAACTATGTCGTTTTCAATCATATATTGTAATTTGCCAGAAATATTTAAAATTATCCGTAGAATTTGGCATTAGGGTCACAGAATTTCAAGCATTTTTCTATTGTATTTGAAGATTCTATCATTTAACTCAAAAAATTCATATATTAGTTGAAATCGAAAGTACAATTTAAATTTCAACTTTAGTTGAATTCCCTTTGAAATCCACATCTTTCTTTCGTTGTATTGCCATCTTCGTTTCTGATTGCCGACGACATCATTGCATTTTTTAATTAAATTGCCAGGCCGAGAGAGAGAAAGAGCGAAGAGAAAGTGTGAAAGAGAGAGCTAGGCGACACAGGAAAATTTGAAAACCCTCGTGGACTTTGTGGTAAAATTTACTATGTAATTTCCGGCATTTTGCGTCCAGACCAGAAAGGAGAATGAAATGGGCGAAAGCGACTTATTTGCGAAGCCGCAACACACTTGAATCTTAATAGAAGATGCAGAACCCCAATACTGTCTGTGTGTGTGTGTGTAAATATGTGTGTCTCATTAAGTCATAACTCATAACTGGGGCTGCTGCTCTTGCAGGTTACAGCCCTCATTTTGACCAGACTTTAAAAATAATCAACCTAAAAACAGCCAAAAAATAAAGAGAAAAAAAAGGTAGTAGGAAAGGTGACAGTCGAGCGAGCTCGACTGTGAGAGCCCCTGTGTAAAATAAATAAAAAAGTAAATTACGTTAGAAATAAATTAATATCAATGACGCAACTAAAAATGCTTAAATACTATTATTATTGCCATTGAAGAGTAATCTGCATACCAATTTTGGTGTCTCTTGCTCTTATAGTCTCTAAGATACTTTTAGAAAATCATACAGTCGCATAAACTCGGCTTTTGCCGATCTTGACATTTTTGCCGATTTGCCGATTTTGACATTTCATTTTAAATATTTTATAATATGATAAAAAGCTGCAGATGAATAAAGAATTTCGTTGATTTATTAAATTTGTAAACATTGCTTAATAGGTAATAAGTAAAAATTTTGAAACTAAATAAAAATGTTTTTTCCGAAGCAATTTTAAAAAGTTAATGCACTCTTTTATAAGTACGTGGTCTAAAACTACCTAAGAAATGTATACATTATAAGGATTGTCACTTCTTCTGCCTGTTATGCACTTTTGTTCAAGTACAGGGTCTAAAAGGAGAGAGAAGAATGTTTAAAATTGTAGCATAAAATCTGGCATGCGCCATGAAACGCTCTCAACAAGTTACAAATCTCACGGCTACGTGCCCAAAAGTCTGGCCCAGACTCAGACTCATTGTTATGTTTGTCGCGTAGATCTGATCAATGACCTACGTGCTGCTCGGAGCGGTTCGTCGTTCTATTGAGCTGTGCCATTAGCTTTCAATAGGGAACTGGGCGACCTGTGACAGACGACAGGAGATGGAGATGGAGAGCTGTGTTCTTTTTGGCGGAAATTGTGGCAAATTGATTGAACTAAATGGCAAATATCACTCGCCAAATTGGCTGTGACAATGAGCATGGCCTTCTTCAGCAATTGGGGAGGAGGACTAACTGCCTTTCTGGCCTTCTGTCCGTCTGTTCGTCTGTCCGTCTGCCACATGCTAACAAGCTGCTGGCAACGAACGCACTTGCAGCTAGACATGTTCTCTATGTCAGTCTCAAGTGCCGCAGCCAGACGACAACAGCAACAACAACATCAGCAACAGCAACAACAAAAACAACAACAACAACAGAATATGTTGACGGCACTCGAGCACTTTTACCTTTTGTTGTTGCCACTCCGTGTTCGAGCTTAAAGCTCTGAGATATCCAGAGAAATATCAGCACAGCTTCAATATGCAAAACAATAATAAAAGCCATGCAAGGCAAAGCATGAAACACTGCAGGCGACAGCTATTGCCTGCCAATGTCAGTTTCAGTCAAGAACGAAAATCAAGCGCATAAATATGTATTGCCAATATTGCAGAGAAAAATGGAGCAGGAAATTTCCTCATTTCCAACCCTCTATCAGAAAACAAGCGTGATAAGTCGAAAAGTGCTGCGAACGAAGATTGATTCGAGTTGTGGACAGCTTTGTCCACTTTTGAATGCATTTGCTCTCTCGGCTCTCGGCCAATTAATCAAAGTGCTAAATATACTCGTCGCATTCTGGCTATTGATTAATTGGCTCTAGTGCCAATTGCCATTAGTGCTTAATAAATTAGTTAGCAAAAAGTTAAGTACAGCTGAAAGTCTAAAGAACTCCAAACCACAGTCGAACGATAATGAGATGCTCTGACTGAAACCTAAAGTGAACGAAGAGCTTTTCGCTTTTAGCCAACATCTTCATCTACTTAAATATTCAATAGAAAACGGCAATTAAGCCAAGTCAATTCTTTTTTTAATTGATCAACTTAAATAACAAGCAACATCAAAGCAGAGTCTTTGTTGTATATACTCAAATATTTATACTATTTTGGAAAGACAATTTTGCAAAAATAAATATATTTTCAAAAATAAATAAATGTTTTATTAAGAACCTAAAACCGAAACGTTTGTACCGTAATGGTTTCGGTACACTTTGCTAAAATTTATTTGTTGTTTTCTGTTACATATATTTGCATATAATTTTGTTTTAAATTAAAATATTATTTAAGATTAAAAATGGATTAATTTTTTAACCCTTAGAAAAATTTTAATGCAATAAAAATTAAATTAAATTGAAAATTCTATTTATTTATTCGTAAATTGAAATATCTCGATAGAAAGCTAAATTACACAGTGTCTTATTCATTTTTTGATATTCTCTGGCTTCCCATTCCCATGTTCCCATTACTACAACAAAAATTATTTATTTTCTTTGTAAAAATATGAATATCAAATTTAAAATTAAAATATATTTCTTTCACTTTTCCTTCTATTCTATAATTTTTGTATCTGTAATAATCATCATATGATTATAGGCATAATCATAAGTTTTAAGATCGTTATACCAAAAATAAAGTAATACCTCAAAAGGTCAAACGAAATCAG